>JAEIIJ010006442.1:0-12914 GCA_018904815.1 Drosophila ogumai
ACTAATTAATTTATATCCTTAAATTTTTCCGCTCTAAATATTTTTTTTTTTGAAGTGCAGAAAAAACGAGGCAAGGAAGCAAAAGCAACGCACAATCGACAAGTTGTGCGCGCTGCCTTAACTTCTGCCACAAAATTTTAGTTTCCGGCTTTTGATGGCCGGGTTGCATGCTTCTTTAGCCTTCTTCTTCTACGTCTTCTGCCCCAAGTTTTATTCTTTCGGAGTCTGCAGAAAAGATGTTTTGGCTGTTGCTTATTTGATTTTCGTTTTGGCTTTTGTTGCACCAACACTGCCTCAGCGTCAGCTTCAGCATCAGCTTCAGCTACAGATCCCAGATCCCAGTTTCAGCATCAACTCCAGCCTCAGAATCATCTCTATAACCAGAGACAAGAACAAGGGAGATTCGAGCATGTGTACCGCAGACACCAAGTCAAAGCAGCCCAAAAAACCAAGGCAAATACGCAAAAATTTTTGTAATTTTCCAACTTATAAGCGAGAATATCTTCAAAACGAACAAATGAACGGTCAGGCCAGGCAAACCGATGAGACCGACAGAAATTCGGGGTAAAAGTTAGGCTCCCCTTCCCACCCTCTCCGAAAGCCACTTAAAAAGCAGCTTTAAGCCAACACAAAACCGACAACAGAACGAACATTTTTGGCCAGAGATGAAGCCCCAAGGAAAAGTTCCGAGGGGAGCGAGCACAGCTGATGTCTGGCGTCTTAAAATGAAAATGAATGGGAAACCTTTTTGGCCCCGCTTGATTGAAAGTGTTGAAATAGTCTTTCGGGTCAGCTGTCGTGGGCATTAACATGGCCAAATTGTATCGGGGATTAGTGCTAAATGATATTGCCGCCATACAGATACTGATAGTTATCCCTATATTGAGTATATCCTTGAATTGAGTACTTATTATGGCAAATGAACGTTGACGAAATGGTTTTCGATTGTTTTGTGTCCTCGCATCCTGCTCTCTGTGCGGGATATATACACTGATAAGCCATTTGGACATCTTGGAGCTTAGACATAATCGATGGTGGAATCATTCCACGACAGATGGACAGTTCTTGGGGTGTATTAGGGCTTTTGTATAACGATTAATGGTTCCGAGAAGGGAAATAGATAAATTTAGAGATCAATGGGGAATTAAACCAAGGATTTTTATCCATAAAACCTTAAGTAAATTAATTTTTAATACATTTAATATATAATATATATATATATTCCCTGAAAATCAAAGTTTATTTTATATATTTTTCCTGAAAATCTAAGTTTTTTTTTCTTTATTTCCCCTTCCTTTAAAGCCTTCTTTAAGACTCCTCCTAACTAAGGACCTTCCTCGTTAGAATATCTTCAACCACAGACCACAACACAAGCACATTTATTAGGTTCTGCCCCTGAAACTACACAGAAAACTAAGCCAATCCCCTTCATCCCCATAAAAAAGGGAGGATATTTAGCTGTGGCACCTGCCACAATCAACTAACCGCGCTTCCAATCTGGATCAACTTCCGCTCAGCAGGAGGACTCATAAATCCGGGAGGCGATGGTGGCCAAGCCAGCAGCTTTATAATCATCATCAGGCCATAAAGTATTGTCTGCTTCAGCTCCCATCTCCGGGCTCCAACAGGTAAATAAGAAAACTTTTGCCTCACTCAACCTGCGCCATAAACAACTTTCCTTGTCTTGGACGAGCCAACGAAGCAGATGACGTTGGTCACTGGTCTGCAGTTAAAGTTGGTCCACAGCATCCATGGTATTTTGCAATTAAACAAAAACCAAAGAGAAGCCAATAAAACTTTGACCACTTTAGCAGACCGGAGCAAAGGGCAGCCAGCCCCTGATCCTGCCAATGCTCCTGTGCCTGCTACTGTGCCTGCTCCTGGCCACACACATAAAAGTGCGAATAATAATTAATAGAAAATTAAATTTTCCACTCTATGTGGGGGAAATATGCTGAAGCGTCGTGTTTTTGTAGTTGAATCGACAGAAAACTTTGTCCCGTATACACATACATGCTACTAAAAACGCACAAAATGCAAATAATATTTTAGAGCTAGACGACGGGGCAACTAAGGTTTTTGTTTACAAATGAAAATCGGTTTAGCAAAAACTTTTCAACTGCAAATTTTCCTTCTTTTTTCCAATCCCCCGCATGGTATTTATTTGTTACACAGAGGGATCATAGTCAAAATATACAAAAAGCAAATAAAGTTCACAATTATGGTAATTTTTTTCTGCTTAATTTAGCAGTTTACTCAATTTCAAAATCAAGTTTACATTTATCACAAAAAGACCAGTCTGACTATGTTGCAGTAAATTTAATTAAATCAATCTGTGAATGGTAATGAGCTTTTTTCGATCAACTATGAATACAGAGTTATTAAATGGGAAAAGAATAAAAACACTGATATTTATAGGATCAGAAAGTTTGTGAGTTTAATTTCAAATTCCTATTAAACCTGAATGTTATATTTTCAATTTAAAATTCACCAATAAAAATTATAACATGAATTTATGTTCATTCATCATCAAATTCTAAAGATTTATACAATTTAAATATCTATTTAAATATTTTTATATGTATTCCCATATCATTAAGAAGTCACGCCCTTCCCGTCATAATCCCAGCTTCACCCTTCAAAGAACAAAGCGAAAAAAAGGCCACAAAATAAAAAATATAAAGAAATTCCCACATTTACTCCTGATTATAATTGAAAATTTAATTATTTTCAATGGGAAGGAAAGCCCAGCAGGGCTTATTTGTTCGTTGTATTTGTGGGTGTGTGTTTCTGCGTGTGTTTTACACATACACACACACATGTAATATATATTTATGCCCGCTGTGTGTTTGTGTTGCTGTTTGCTGCCTATTAATGTCAAGTTGCCGTAATGAGCACACAAAAAGCAGCTGATGATGCTTGCAAAAAGAACACTGAGAGGAAAAGCGGGTAAGTCACATTATTAGAAATTATATAGTAAATGATAAATCTATAATTATAAAAGTGAGATTTCATAAGCAAATAATTAAAGATAAAAGAAAATATTATTCAACATTTAAAAGCGAAGTTAAAATATTTTCTTGAAGGCTTCAAAATAAGTTTTCTATTTTGTATGAAAAATAATTAATCTAAAAATATTTTAAGACAGTAAAAAATTATTATTTTAGTTTGTAATTTAAGAAAAATTTATTTTTTAAATGTTTTAAAACTGTCTTCTGGATTAACAGCAAATATATACCAAATATATTATTTTTCTCCGTGCTGCCAAGGACGCTTGGTTGGGGATTTTTTGGATTGGGGGAGATATCAGGACAGGAGCAGGGATTGGGGATTGAGGATTGGGGATCGGGGATTTTCCTGTGTCAAGGCGTAAGAGCGTGCAAAAGCATTAAGGTTAGCTTGAAATGGGAAAGGGGGTCCTGGCGTCCTGTTCGGAGGATATATCCAAATGCCGGGACTTCTGCCCCGACTGCTCCGTCTGCTGCTGCTGTTGCCGCTTTTTCACTTATTTATGAAAATGAACCAAAAATCAAGAAGTTAAATTGGTTTTGTGTTTTGTTAACTTTTGTCTGCCACGGCTGCCTTTCAGAACATTCAGGACCTCAGTGCTACCCCACTCCCCTCTCCTTCCGATTTGGCTTTTTGCGCTCTGCTTCAACCTGTCGACTTTGTTGTTGTGACTTTGTTTATGCATGCGTGGATGTGTGTACAAATGTGTGTATATAATTGAAAATACTTTGGAGGGGATGGGGGGTGAAATAAATATGGGCCCAACGAAATATACAAAGTGAAATTTATACCCGTCCGCCTGAAACCTAAATACGTATTATGCAGACGCCACACTTCACTAACCCGGCGGAAAGCCCCAAGAAAATCGCCCCAGCATGGCGTGTGTGTGTGTGTGTGTGGGGAAAACTTTGCCGTTGACAAGGCAACTTGACATCAAACCGAAGAGGGGTGGTGGAATATCTAGGGGAAGATACTGACTGACATAGTTTTGTGGGCGTCTCTCCTTTGTATTCTCATCTATTCAACGGTTTTCTGTTTTTTTTTTCTGTTTTCTTGTACCCTGTTGTGTTGGGCTCAAAGTTATGGCAGAAAGTATGAGAATGGCTGTAAGTAGTTTTGGTAACTGTTTTTGATAATCAAATGTAATTTATGTGTCTTGAACTTGGCCCTTCGAATGGCTCTAGCTCTGCCTGAGTCTCATTCCGCTGCGGCGGTTCAATGTACTCAATATTAGCAGCCATAAATGTTTATTACACACAGACATTCGGTTAACCCCTTTAAGCCTGAGACATGGCTGCTGCAGATATGGCCAGGAATTTATGGCACTACTCCCAGAAAAAAAAGGGTTGGGCAATTGCCTTTTTTCCCCCTCTTCATCTCCGAGTAAGACATTAGATTCAATAACATGGAATCAAATCGAATTGCTCCATAGCCACCATAATTGATGAGTAATAAAAATAAGCTTTCCGATGTGCGAGGCTAATTTGGCCGGGCTTATTTGCTAAATTAGTCAACAAATAAATAAACGCAGATATAATGTATTGAATACAATCGTAGGCTTTGTACAGATGTACAGATCGACAGCTTGACAGGCTTATCTGTATATATACACATATTGTTTGGTCGGAAACGTATTTAAAACCGGTTTCGTTTATCTTATTCCCAGCCAGATCACATAGTCATCGACAATTGCCAGGCAAATAACAGATCACAAGTAACGAAAATGCAATTAAATGCGCTCAAGTGTCTGACAAACGATTCTGCACAAAATTATAGCCCAAATAGCTGAACAAAAGGTATAGTGAATTCAGTAAATTGCCCAGTAATTTGCACAGTAACTTGTGGAAGAGACAATCAATGAGAGTCTGTAATGGATGATAGGTAGTTACAATATATATATACCCCATTTATAATTAATAGAAAATTTAAATAATTTGAAATATAATACATTTCCCTTGAAATTATTTAAGCACCTAAAGAAATAATCACGTACTTAAGCCCAACATATATTTCAAACTAATACACCTAGCTGTCTTTGGCTCACAAATCCTGTCACTTATCTCCCATGCACCTGACCGCTTTCACGTCTCCCCAAACTAAATTATGTGAAAGCCAGAAACAACACTGAATGCATTTGACAGCATTATAAATGCAGAATTATCAAGGTGCGCGCCCAGGACGAGACCAAAGAACATCAGTTCCCAGGACAACCAAGATGTCGGTGGTGTTGGTGGTGGTCCGTGTCCCAGACAACTCAGGCTTAGGGAAATGAAGCTAGATTCCCTTGCCACCCCTAATATAAATTGCATTAATATGCAAGGGGGGGGCAAGGACATCAACAACAGCAAGAAGAACAACAAATAACCGCTTGATTGCAGACTATTAACAGCATTAAAGATGAACAATTTAAGTAATTCCCGCATGAGCACAAATATTTCACCAGGGCCAATGTATATGGGCTAGCCAGATGCTCACTCTGTGTCCGATAACCTGGATCCTTCAAGCACACAAACACAAGTGAACAAGCCCAGACATTGGGTGAAGTAAAGCATATAAATTACTAATACGCACTGTTGTCCACTGCCTGCGCCCGGACAGATACACATGTTTCTACAAGCATATGTAATTCAAGTGTAAAATAACAACGTTTTCACCTTGCCCACAATGTTGCCAAAATGTTTCACTTTGTCTGGGACACAAAGATTCAATTAGTTTGTCATTGAATACATTTTGATATGTGCAGGCAGTGTTTGATTTGGCACAGATTGTAGACATTTGCTAATTGAATTATATTTATCGAGAAATTCTATCATTTTGTTGAAGGATTTTATAATTAGTTTGCAGCTGAAAACGAGAAATCTCGGATTGTGTTTCATATTTGGATTAGAATTCTTTTGCTTACGGATTGCTACAGGTATTTCAATAATTATTAAATTCCTAGGAAATGTTCAGGCTTAAGCTCACATTCCTCTAAGAATTTTAGCAACTATATTTGCTACAGACCTAAAATATTTCTTACAAATTCGGCAGCAAAATTGTTATAAATTCCAAGCGGAGAAGTTGTTTTCAATAGATTTATGCTTAAATTTTAAGCCTCTAAGAAAACTTTAACATCTATTAATTTCCTCATAATCATACAAATTTCCATAAAAATTATAAAACTTTGTCTCGAACTCGTACTTAGAGTCAGCTGTTGCCGCTTGTCTTTTGTTCAAGTTTCTGCAATTTCGCACAGCTTTTATTCACAGAAATTTGCATATTTTGTGCGCAGGCGTACCGCGTCAAATGGTTAAACAAAAAAAGACAAAAAACAGCTGTTTAAGCTATTGACGTTTGAATTGCAATTGAATTGTTTTTATTATTTTTATTTTTTTTTCGTCAAGTGGTTTGGTGGGTGACTGGCTCGGCGGCTGCCTTGACCTTGTAACTGTTTTCAAAGTACTTTGTCTCGGTTAATTTTTTTGCGGTATTTACCAGGCATTTTTGTGGGCACTTTTAAGTGCCTCCATAACTTATGATTTCATTCTACAATAGAGGTGTGAATGAAGAAGTCAAATATGAGACCACAGGAAAACCAATAAAGATGTACATGAGTTACAATTGTTGATTTTTGGTTTGGTTAGTTGTTAAATATGGGGGTTTTATACCCTCAGAACGGGTAGTATATATTTTCTATAAATATAGTAAGCCATAAATGAATTATCTTGATTAATTGTAGATAATTGTAAACATAAATTAAGTCTGTCGGTTTTTATGGAACCTATCAATATCCTATAACTCTTGCTTCAATAATAAAAAAATATAATTTCCACTATGATTTATGGAAAGACCATATTTTTTGTTAATTTAGAAATATCTTTTAAAAGTTGCCTTCATTACTATTATTTTTTTGTAATATTTTATTAACATTATAAGGCTTTATTTCTATGGAAAGAGTATCCATTACTTCGACACCCCTTTGCTCTTAGTTTTGGGTTTTTTTATTTACTTTTTGTTTAATTTTTTTTGCACTAGAATTCATAAATATTCAAATGGCCGGCCGAGCCAGTTTGTTTGAAAACTTGTTTCGTCCGAGTGTGGTTTTGAATTGGTTTCGCGCAGTAAAGGGTGAGCGAGAACCTACAGTAGGTGCACTTGAAAGAAATGCCTTACAGGAACCGGTTCCCCTAGTCATATGTGTATATACTAAGTATAATGAATAATGACCAACCGCCGACGACTGGCTAACCTGACTCTCGGTTCGGTTTTTGTTTTAGAACAAAGTGTTTTCTGTCAATTATAAATCATTAAACTCGGTTAGTTATATGGCAGATCATCGCCATGAATGATGCAAATCACGAAGGGAAATCGTTGGAGCACTTTTCACTTCACTCCGACAGATAACCATCATTATAGTCAGAGGGAGAGAGACCCATAATTGCTGGAAGCCAGTGGAGGGAGGGTTCCTCCGATTTGACCCCCTCGAAGGTCGTCATTAGTCTTGTACTGAAGCCAGACATTAAATGCCCATCGAAAATTGCCAGCTATTTGTGTTAATCTCGTTCTATGGAATCGCAGCCACAGAGACTAATGGCAGCCGAAGAGGAAACAACAAGGTTGGCTTGTGGCCAGCTAATTTATTTAATTAAAAAATGTTTTACTTTGTTCTGTTCCAGTGATATTTTTTTATTTTCCTGTGGTCGTTGGATTTATCGGAGGTTACAAGGCAGATTATAGTAAATTAAGGGAGATGTAAGCCGGAAAATAGGAAATTAAAAAAGATATTAAAGGTTATATACTACAATTTAAATGAGATATTTATGATTTTACAATTATACATTTAAAAATAATAAAATTTTGCTGTTTTTTTCTATGAATTTATTTAAAGCAGTCTTAGTAATTTTATTTCCCGCTCGAACTGTCTTTTTTATTGTTTTAATCTCCACTTACTTATGTTCATAAATAGTACAAATTAAGGATATTAAATACCTTGTTAGGGAGATATTTTGCCGGAAAATAGAGAAAAACTATTAATATTTTACCACATTTTAGGGTTTTATTTAAAGCTGACTAAACCTTTTAATTCCCGGCTCTAGGCTTTTGTACTTTAATTAAATGAACTCCAAAATATTTACTAAAAATCCCATAAATTTATAAATCAATAAAATGGCTTTCAAATAAATTCCTCGTTAATCACAAAATTCCCAGCTCTATAAGCGAAAGCCATGCTTAAACGATAAAAACACTCAGCCAGAGCTGTGGGAATAACAAAACTCTGTCTAAATAAGAGTCGTTGGATCATTCAAAGAAAAGTTGGCCATACAGTTCGGTTAAAATCCCTAAATTGCATAAGGGGGATAGATATGGATATAGATGAAACACCCACCCTCTGGGTGCATTTCATCCACTATCCACTATCCACAATCCAATCCCCAATCCGCAGCTCCCTTTCCACAGCCGCAAGAAACTTTCAATTGCCAACTCGGGGAAAAGTTAAAAAGCGGCACGCGGAAATTTTCTATTTTCTTTTTGTTTTTCACTTTTTGTTGTATATTTTCTGTTTTTTTTTTTTTTATGGCAAAGCATCAACAACTAACTGCTAAACTGTAAAGTACCGCCAGCCACCCTGTGACCTCGGCACCTCGCGCTCAACGGCAGCCATTAAATGAAACTTAATTAGCCCTAAATAAGCAACAGAGCCAATGAGTAAAATGTGGCTAAAATGGGTTGGGCTGCTGGGTGGGCCCCTTGGTGTGGGTTGCATTTTAATGCACAAACTGAAAAATCATTGATTACTTTTGGCGAGGGTTTGTTTTTGGCGGAGCGGTGCGGTTGGGGGTGGATGGGGGAGGATATGAGGGAGGTTTGGGAGAACTAAAAGAAAAACGTTTTGTGCATTTTACGCGATAAGTTGATTAAATTGCATAAAAGTGGGCCGAAACGATCGAAAGCCAGAGTGGGCTATAATCTGGTTACACTGAGGGCTAAGGCTATGATTTGGGATTTATAAAACTTATTTATTTTTAAGGTTTCCCTTTCTTGTTTGAAAGCCCAAGGATTATTCCTAGTACTAATATATACAAGAAAATATATTTATACGTTAATTTCTTAATACATAAATAAATAAAATATAAATATATATGAGCTTTTCCGTCAAATATCGATAATCGAAATTTGCAGAACCCGTAGAAACTAATATTAATGAAATAACATTAATATAAACAAAATTATATTAAGCGAGATAAATCCATTATTAAAATTTCAAATTACCTAAACTTATAAAGAGGCCAAACCGGTGTATATTTTTAAGTAGTTGCCCCTTAAAAATATGTAAATATATATTTCTTTTTATTTATTTAATGAAAGGATTATATGATTTAATAAATACTTTTAATTCGCCGTATTTTAACAATATAATTAAGGATAATCAGCAAATTTTCAATTTGGGTATTATTCAAATATTTATGTATTATTTATTTATTTAAGGCTATTGAAATTTAGTTAATTTTAGTTTCTTTTTTTAATATAATTTTTATTTAATTTAATTTCCCCATAAAAATACTTATTTTTCAGTGCCTTCACTGGGGTAAGTTGGCTCTATAAAGTGGGCATCATAAAACGCATTAGCCAGCGGTTGAGTGGGCGGCCCGAACTCTCTCCAGATTGAGATTGAGTGCCGCTAATTTGAATCCGTAATTTCCTTGGGAGGGCATCATGCACCACACCCACGATACCCATCCTTAGAGTGGGAGTCCTCCACCCACTCTTCACAATATTTACCCAGTGGGTGCGACCGTAAACCGGCTTAGAACATGGCTGCAATTTTGTTGCAACTTGCAGCGGACGTAGCATTCCAGTTTACGGCCGTATTATATGCTCCTTGCCGTCTGGCCTCAGCCTTTTTTGCATCTACTTGTAGTTCATCGAGTGTTTTGAAGGGATGAAGGAAAATTGCAGGGGGCAAAGGAAGACCTACCCCTCCACCGATTTTCCGGAGAAAAAGTTGCAACTTTTACGAGCCGTAACGGTCGAACGGGCAGGCAAGTACAGTTACACCCGGTGGAACAGAACAACACACCCGACTGGTTAGCTGTTAACAAACTAGCTTGGCTCTAGATATAGAAAGATATAGTGGTACAGTGAACAGTTTTATTCAGCACCCCTAGTCGCGAACTTAAGCAGTCCGCGGGGATTTTCCAACCGCTGTGGGTGGCGCTTTCCATCCTCAGCCTTAAAACCATTTCCCCCCTTCGCATTGCAAATGTAGTTCAAAGTCGTGCAACATCGTAAATCCATCGTTGAACTATAAAAAACCGTCTTACTGCAATTTGTATCTCTTTTGCTGAGGCGGGCTTGGACCAAAGGTTTCGGTGGGGTTTTTGCAAATACCACGGCTTTTTTTAGGGGTCCAAGGGGTATATTGTATAGGTATATTTATAGATAAGTATTGTTTGAGTTTATACAGAATAAACTATTATTTGGGCTTGTATACTTAAAGAGAATAAATAAAATAATAACACACTTTACAATAAAAATATATATGTAGAACCTAATTGAATTTAAATGAAATTTTATTATTAATAAATTATATTTTTTAAAAATGTAATTTGCTTTGATTCCCTTAAATAATATATTTTTCCCGTTGATTTTTGAAAGATGAAAATATCTTTGAACCAAAATCCTACCGTCCATTACGGCATATTTCGTTTGGATTTTATTGTTTTTATTTTTTCGTATTTAAATATTAAGAAGTTTATGGTTTTCAATGTTTAATAGTACGATTTTGTTACATCCCGTTCGATTATCCATTTGTGGAATTGGAAATGTTTAACTGACTTATTGACTTTTTCCTAGCCTTAAACACAATATATCAGATTTTTCTTTTATTTCTGATAATCTTTATATTTAATAAAAACTACTAGGTATCTCCTAGTCTCCAGTTTTGTGACAAACTTTGTTTTTTGTTTTTTACTACTGTTTCTGGGGTTCTGGCAGCCGCTTTTGGCTTTGGCTTTGGTCTTTTGCTCGGTTGCTCAACCCGTGAGCACTTTTTAATCCGATTTTGTTGCATTTTTTACCATGCTGAGTGTGTGTGTGTGTTGCTTGGCGATTACGCCTGCCTTGTCTTGTTCTTCTTCTGTGCTGCTGGTAATGCTTCTTCTGCTTCTTCTGGCTTTTCCACCTACTTTTACCCTTTTTATTTATTTTTTTGCGGTTTTTTGATTATTTTAGTTGCACACGCCCTGGCCAAGAGCACCCTCATCACCCTGAGACGGCCCTAACGATTTTGCATTTTTTATTTAATATATGCGGTGTTTCCCTCCGCATTTCACTCTCCTCCCTTTCCATCATTTTGATGTTGCGGCCCCTGCTTAGCCTTGGTTGACTATTTAAAGCCGTAAAACCCTTAACCGTGGCTTAGCCACACGGGCCATAAGTTCAACCGGAATGAGAGTGCACAGAGAAAAAAGGTTCATCGAACTTGACACGCTTTTTCGTAAGGGGGGAAAATACCAGGGAAAATGTGGTGTAAAACTAACATAGAGGGGGTGTTAAATTATAGAAAACTTGTGTCAAACTGGTACTTCATTTCCTAAGAAATTAAAGAACCTTAAATTGAAATATTTAAAGGATTGAATTTAATTTCTAGGGAGTCTACATGGAAGAAAAAATAAGGTTTAGAATTAGTTTTTAAATAAATAAAAATTAAGTCTTACATAAATAATTGAAAAAGTTATTTTTAAACAAAGAAAACCTCGAACAAATTACTATTATTTTGTTTAAACAACTCCTGCCCTTTCCTTTAAATTCTCCAAAAATCACTTAAAAAGTTTCATATTTTCTTTTAGTGTTTTTAGTAGAATACCCACACTTGACATTTTTATATTTTCCTAAATTTTTTGTGATTGTTTCACTGGTTTATGTGCCCAGGCAGAGATCCCTCATTTGGGCAATGCCAACAATGGACAGAATACCTGATTCGTTTGATAATCCTTTCGCCTGAAAGTGCTTATGTACACAGGCCAGATTGCCTCCAAAACTTGGCCAAGCCGGAGGAGGCTAGATGAAGGACTCCCAGTCCGAGTCAGAATCAGTGCCAGGACCAGATCCCAAAACCAAGTCCGAGTCCGAGCCGGGTTGCAATCCTGCCTCGGGCTCTTATTTTGCCCCGTTGCCTTGGCATTCGGTTTGTCTCTGTGTGTTTTGGCCTATTTGCATTATGAATTATTTATTTTGTTTATTTCTTCTTCGCCACGAAAACACAGATACAACCAAAGGCATAGCCAAAGGAGGGGGATAGGAGGTGAAGAGAAAGGGGCGTAAGCAAACCAAACCCGGAAAATGTTGCAAAAGTGGAATACTTGACGTCGTCTCAGTGATAAACGTGGGCGGCAAAATAAAAACAAAAATAGGAGGGGCACGGGCAAAAAGAGAGAAAAACCAAAATAAAGCTCACGAAATACGCGAAAAGTGTTTGCTCGGATTAAATTTATGAATATTATATTCAAGCAAAAGTTCTGCCATCCAAAAAGCCCGACCGACAGACCCACTGCAATAGCACAAGTTTGTCTATACATTTTTTTCGCTTCCTCCTCCCTCTCTACAGACTGTCTGGAATTTACGGCCCCCCAAAAAAAGGAGGTAAATTGCCAGCTATTGCAGCCCGCTTAAGGGTATCATTTTGGCCAAGTTGTTTATTTTGATGGCGGCCCCGTAAAATGATATATCGACTGTTCTATATTACGATTCGGGAGGGTTTATACAATGTTAATGAGTTTCGTTTCTCACACTCACTGGGCTCGTAAAGTATGCGACTGCTTAATCCTTTCAGCTCCAAATTTGCCTCCAAATTCATGCAAATCATTCGTTACAATCGTTGGGAAATCTGCAAAGAGAAAAAATTAAAATTTAATATATATATTTAA
>JAEIIJ010006445.1:0-17769 GCA_018904815.1 Drosophila ogumai
TAATATAATTTTTATATTGTTTTAAATAAATTTAAATAAAGATAATGTCTTACCTTTGGTTCGTTGCGATTTGAAAGCTGACCTTGTCGCCAGCCCGCAAGTTTACATTGCCCTCGACATCGTCTTTGGTATAGGGTAGAAAGAAGCATTCGCCTCGATTTTCGTAGCTGATCCGACCGGTGGTCTCGCTCGAGCTGAGCACATTGTTGGCGCTATCCGTGCGCAACTCGGTGGTCACAGTGCCGGTGACCCGCTCCTCGGATAGTACAACCTCTGGGGCTATCTTGGACACTTGACTAGCTATCGGCTTGCCTGTGCGGCGATCGTATGTCATCTCGAATTCTACGGGATCCCCAATCTTCAGATGATCAATATTGCCGCTGAATTGTGAGAAGTGAAAGAAGAGACGTGCCTGTCGCTCGCAGCACTGAATGAACCCGTAGGAGTGCTGCAAAAATAGAAATCAAATAGAAATTGCGGTCAAGTGAAAGTTCCCTTCTTTGCTAAATTGCTCAAACGCACCAGCAACTTCTCAATAATGCCAGTTTCCCGGGTGGCCTGGCTGGGATCCGTGGCGGCGGCTGCCGAAGAGTTGCTTGATTGGGAGCCAAAGATGGAGGAGGAGCTCCCAGCTCCGTTGGTCAAAACGCTATTGGATTGAAAAACGCCGATTTGAGGCGGATTCTGGATCACATCGTTCACCTCGTTGGCATCAAACATCCCGATGGTGGGATGCTGTTGTTGTTGCTGCTGCTGCTGATGTTGCTGCTGGTGTTGCTGCTGTTGATGTTGTTGCTGTTGGTGTTGCTGCTGCTGCTGCATGTGCTGATGCTGCTGATGTTGTTGCTGCTGCTGCTGATGCTGTTGTTGATGATGATGCATACTCTGCTGCTGCTGCTGTTGTTGTTGTTGCTGCTGCTGCTGGCCCTGTGGCTGCAATCCCAATGTGGTGGAGTCAAGCGTAAAGGTTCCGATTGTCGGAAAAGTAGTGGGGATTCCCAGGTTGCGAATGGCATTCATGTTGAAATAACCACCATCGCATGGCAAGTTGTCGTAGATCTCTGTATTATTATTTTTAAAAGTTGAGAGAAACATAATTATTGCGGATGTAAAAGTGAAATAAATTAAAGAATATAACAAAGTATAAAATGTATAATATAATAGAAAAGAAAATATAACTATAATTTATACTGAAATCATTTGTATTCTTATGAAACATCAAATCAAACAAATTCATTCTTTAAGGAGGACAAAAATTACCCCTAATAATGCAAAGGATTACAAAATTTTTTCTACTATGATCTTTAAAATACAAAATTTAAAATTTATTCTATATTCTTGTTAAATTGGTGGTTAAAAGTAATATTAAATTTACGGAATATTGTAATACAAGAATTTGCCAGAAGTAGGTATTTGAAACAAATCAACTGAAATGAAAATGACTTAAAAGTTAGCTGGTGCTAAGATTATAATTAATGGTACGGAGTTTCTGTGGAGTTAAAAGTTAAAACTTTTAAAAATATAAAATTAGATAAAAAAAACACATGTAATGGAGTTCTCAAAACCTACAAAAAAAAGTTGGAGATTCCACGACTACTCACCTTCGCCTGTGCGGTAAACCTTCGATTGCGTATTCATATTGAATTGATTGATCAGTTTTTTTTAGGAAACAAAGAGAAATGCTGATAAGGACTAGCAAATTGGAGACTGGTTTTTTTTAGCGATTGTTGCTATTGTTTATGCTTTATTGTATTGTATTGGTTAAACACGATAAATGGAGGCGAACGACGAGAACGATGATATTGGAACGAGGGTTAAAGTTGAAGTTTGACCGAAAAAAAGAGATTGTTGATCTCTCCTCACTCACTTTAAAGGTATTCCTTTTATTTACTTGTTTCTTTTTTTAAATTTTTTTGTGTATTTTTTATATCAAAGAGAAAAAAACTAAGCAATAAATACGTATTTTGTTGTTTAATGTGTTCTTTAGTTTTTTTTTGTTTGTTTTGTTTTTTTGTGTATATATATTTTGGCTAAACACTGGCACAAGAGGCACTGAAATTCCTTGTCTTCGAAGTTAATAAAAATGTTTGTCTTTTGTCGAGGACATGTGAGTCCCACACAAAAAAATTGTTGCTTTCCTCAGCTATCCTCCTTCTGTTGGTTGGTTGGTTGTGTTCCTTGTTGTTTGTTGTGTGTTTTGTAAAAAATGCCGACAAATATTGTAACGTTGTTGGTTGGTTTGTTTTGGTAGTTTGAAGTTCCTTCCTGGGTCTGTTTGTAGGTCTTTAATTTCTTATATTTTTGTGTATTCAAAATATTGTTGTTTTACGATGAAAATGCATACCAGCTGCTGCCGTTGGTGATGGTTTTTTATTTGTTTGCAATTTGAGTTTTGAAATATTATTGAATTATTGCATTTTGCTTGTTGAAACTTGTTTTTTTTTTTCGTTTTTCTTGTAATATATTTTACGTTAGTTTTACTAGAAAAATACACTGGGAATACTTTTACTTTTGGGTTAGATTAGCTTTCGTTTGATATTTGAATATTTTGTGTGTTTTTGCTTTTTGGGAAGTGATTATATTGGTTGTTTTTTGTTTGTTTTGTTTTCTATATAGTATACATTTATATAATATATATTTTGTAGGCAATCGTTGTGGTTTTTAGGAAGTAGTAGTGATTTATTTATAATTTACTTTCGAATACCCTTAGTACAACGACGATTTTTACGGGGGACGATGACGAGGTTTGATTCTCCTGGCTTTCTCCTGCTTCTGTTCGCTCCTCTGGCTCCTCTTTCGCTTCTTGTTCGTCTCGGGACTAGCTTTTCCTCGATTTCCTTTCCTATTTAGTTTCGCTGTACGTTGCTATTACTTTTCGGTTGCACGATTTGTATATATTTTGTTTGTTTTTTTTCGGTTTCTGTTATTATTGCTGTTTCATTTACTATTCACTAAGCAAAAAAGTATGAGTTTTACGGCTTTTTTTCATATATATAATAGATATAGTAGGATTTACCCGTTATGCTGAGTGTATCCTCCTCTCATTTACTATGTTGAACTTTAATGCTACGATTTATTTTTGTTTTTAGTTAAATATATATATTTTTGAATGCGTTTTGAAGTCTTTTTTTATAACCTAGGGTTTTATTTTGCTTTGTGTTGGTTGGTTGGTTGTTGTTGTTTGTTTGTTATTTTGTTTTTATTCACTTATTCCATGATTTTGTTTTCGGTTTTCGCTTACTAGATTTAAGCTTAGTTTAATAGTTTATATAATATAATATATAATATACTATAGTATATATGTATCGAAGTCCTTTAAGATATCACGAATTTGTTTCAATGTTTTTTTATCTTTTCATTTGCATTTGCATTTGCTCTTAAGTGTAAAGTTGTTTTGTTGTTTGTTGTTGGTTTTTAAGATGTTTTTAGCATTCCTCTCCTCGTTCTCCTTCTGCTTTCGTTTCTATTGTTTAAAAATTACCGTTTATCCGTTCATTCCATTTAGAGATTTTGTTTTTTGTTTTTTTTTTGTTGGTTTTCTTCGCGTTTTTTTCTCCTTTTTTTATTTAAATTTATAAATTTACAGTAATTATCACAGAGTTGTTAAATCTTTCTTTGAATTTGTTTTGTTTTTGTTTTCTTTTTGTCTCTTTACTTCCCTTTTTTGTTGCAGTGTTGCTTTTGCTGTTTTAAGACTTTTAACATTTCTCACTAGGTACACTTATAAAAAAATGAATTGAAAACTACTAAAAAACAATGTTTATATTGTAAAAATAAAAACTGTTCTTTGGCCGCAAGGCCGCAGTTTTCTTTCTAAATATATTATTTGCTTATTTTATTCCTATTGCTGGGCTTTATTTCTTTTACTTATGTACAGTACAAAAAGTTTTTTTGTTTTTTATTTTGTATTATTTTTTATTGGCTAAGTTAAGTTGCTGGTGTTGTTTCCGTTTTTCGCTTTTGTGTTTCCGTTTGTTCTTGTTGTAGGTCTGTGTAAAACGTGACTTAAAACTTATAGAATTCTTGTAGATTTTTGGTTTTAAATGTTTTCTTTATTGTTACCGTTAATATTTTAGTATATATTTTATTTTTATTTTTTTTGTTTTTTTCTATTCACACGGTTTTTTTGCGGCACAATTGTTGCTTAATCGGTTTTATTCTGCTTCGTTCTCCTCACTCCTGCTCTCACTTCCCCTTTTCTGGGTCCGTTTATCAGAGTTTTTGTTTTGTTTTTCGACTTAGAGGCTAGATCAGTGTTTTTGTTTAAATAATTTAGATTGATGTTGCGTTTTTAAATTAAATTGTTTTTTAATATGTTTAAATTATTTGTTTGTTGATTTACTCCCGGTTATTTTGTACTTTAAAACATTAATTCAGTTGCTTGTTGTTGGTTGGTTTTTTGTTTTGTTTTGCTTGTTGTTGTTGCTGCTTTTGTAGCTTCTCTTTATTGGGTTTTAGTTTTGTTGTTGTCTTAATTTTTAAATAATTAGCAAATTTAATTCACTTTGACTTATCAAAAAAATTCGTAATTAAATTAAAGCTTTCAGGAAAAATAATGAGGAATTTTGGGATTGATTTTTGCTTTTTGAAAGTTTTTTTTTTTTTTTTCCGTTTTATATTCGAGATTTTTCGAACGCCGCAGCGCCGTTTTATTTCCCGTTGCTTTGTTTCTTTTCTCTCAGTGCTTGCTGTTGTTTGCTTGATGGTTTTGTTTTTGTTTTGACATCAACTCCGCTTTACTTGCTCCTTCTCCTTGTAGTTGTTGTTAATGGTTTCGCGTTTTTTATCTTTATTTGTTGGTGCTTTGAGTATTGACGAGTTTTAATTTCACAGCGTTTCAATTTGTTTGGTTTGTTTTGTTGTTGTTGTTGGTTTTGTTTTATTTGAAAGTCTTCGTTTCAAGCTTGGCTTGTTTTATTTTATTTGCGCAGTCGCTTTATCTCCCTCTCTCCGGCTAGCTCGCTCCCTCTCTCTATGCCTTTCTGTCTCGCTCACACCCACGGGGGTCCACTTGGAAAGCGGCGGCGTAAAAATTCTCGTTTTTGCTTTTTGTTTTTTCTTTCTTGTTTCGTATTATTTATTTTTTGTGTTTTCTTTGCAATGCAAAACAACGGAAAACGAAGAAGAGTCCGAAAAAACTTAGAAAAATTTGATGGCAGAGAATCTTTCGCGTTTTCCTTTCGCCTTTCTTTTGAGCTATGTTGTTGTTTTGTTGGATTTCTTTATCTAGATTTTCTTTGCTGTAACTTTCAATTATTTGCGATTTATTTATTTTGTATGTATTATTTTTTGATTCGTTTTCGATGGTGTTTTATTTATTTATTTTTATTTCATTTTTTTTTTGTTTTGTTTTTTTATGTTATTATTATTTTTATTCAGATTATGATGAAAGTGATGTCAAAACGGAGTTTTAGTTACAAAAGCTGCGGAAAAAAGAGAAAGGTGTAAACGATTAGGCAAAAATTTTCAATTTCTTCCTGCTTCCTATTGTTTTTTTTTTATTTTCTTTTCGGCTTTTTTCGGATGGTGAAATCTACAGTTTTTTCTTTTTGCTGCAGTTTTATTGATTTTTCAGTGTTGCAAATGGAGAGACTTTTGCCTGCCGGAAAAAATTGCACACACAGACACCCTCCGGCCACTAGGCACGCACACAAGCACACGCACGCAATTGCAATTGTAAACTATTTTTACACATTTTTGTTGTGGTTTTGCGTAAATTTAGCAGCCGACTGTACGCACACATACACGCATACATTCACCCAAGTGCCATGTTGGTAAAAAAAAGTTTTTCACCCAACTTTTTTTTCGGGCTGCAAATTTTTGTACCCCTCAAGCACACACTAACACACGCAAGTACAGGCAGGGCAGCAGGCAAACAGGAAAAACGTTTTTATGCCGCTAAAAACCTTGTTTTTCGGTCACTTTTTATGTTCAATCATCACAGCACTGTTTGCGGCACATTTTCAGCATATTTTCGTTCCGAATTCGAGTTAAATAATTGTCCTATTCGAAGCCAAAAGATTTTTTTCAACCAAATTTTTTTACCACACGACAACAACGCAACGAGTAGAGCAGTGTGACCTAGTACTTAAAACGCGTAAGTTTGCTGAGCATCGGACGGATTATAGCCTTCATAGCAACTGGTCAGACTTAAAGTAACAAGGCATAATCAATCTGTGTAAGTAAACAATAATTAATTTGTTTAGTAATTATATTATTATTATTACATTACATATAATGAAATAACATGTTTAAAATAAATGCTGACCTTACGACATGAGTCCATCTCTAGCAACGAGAAGGCCGGCAGCTAAATTTCAGTGCTGGAAAGTGCACGATTCGGCGGTTGGAGCTGCCACCTATCGCTTATCTGATACAAAAAAATAAATAAATAAAGAAATAAGCAGCCAGTCTCCAAAGTTTCCAGTTCACGGAAGGAAATCATTAAACTGAAATTAATTACAATTTTTTTAAATTAAAATTAAAAAAAAAAATGTTTTAATTGTGTTTGTTCAAGTTAGTTACAATCGATAGTGATTCTAATTATATCGATAGTGTCATCGTTTTTTTGGCAGCTCTATTTCACAATCCCGCACCGCGTAATAATAATAAAGTTTTCACACATTTTTTCGACCGATATATTTGGAAAAATTCCAAAACGAGACACGGTGTGCGAGGCGGCGACTTTGACTCCAAGTTGAGATAGCCTTATTCCCGGCCAAAATTGTATCAACGTGAGAGGTGTGGAGCAGCTGTTCCGATCTGATCGTTGGGTAATAACCTAGCGAAAAGCAGCGAAAATCCGGCGGAGTCATGGCTTTCCGGCTGTTTGGCACGGCCAAGATGCTGGCCGGCGTAATGCGGCGCGGCTACACAACAGGACCTCTCACAGAAAAGGTGGGTTTTTGTGGTCCAACGAGGAGGAGGCTGGAGTAATTGCCGGCTCCTTCATGCCGAGTTAAGGCGCCAGTTGCTCAACTGTCAGGCAAATTTAGGGTTCAGTCAAGTTGCACACACAATTGGAAAATTGCTTATAATTTTAATTCCATATTTTATTCATTATTTCCTTTGATAAATTTTCACCTAATAATTTCCCACTAAGTTTTTAACTGTCTTTCCAGTTGAGCGTTAACGTCTTAAGGCTTCAGAATGACTAAACATTGAGAAACTTGCGCTAAATATCCCTGCATTTTCAGGTGCATCGCTCAGCCTCAGCTCTGCCCACAGGAGCCACCGGGGCAGGGGTCTACATACTGCCCGCGGAGCTGAACCCGCTGCTCCGATACCTCGTCAAACAGATCCAAATGTTTTGCAAGAAGCCCCCCAAGGGATTCGAAAAGTATTTTGAGGCTGGTGGCAAGTCGCCCGCCGGTCAGCCCAAAGGATCCGCCGCTGGCGAAAAGAAACCTTCAACGGGATCCAGCAACAGCAAATCTGCATCAGAGAAACCCAGCGTCGCCAAGCCCTCCAGGTCAGCGACCGAGTCTAAATCGGATTGGAATTTTGGCATGTTTAGCAATAGCACAAAGGCAGCGAGATCAGGCAATACACCAGGCGGCAGGCCGCTGGGCGAAGGAGGTGGCGGCGGCGATAGGGAGCGCTGGATACTGCTGGGCGCCATAGGAGCTGTGGTACTGCTCGGTTCGTTTGCCTTCTTCGAGATGGGCTATAAGGAGATCTCCTGGAAGGAGTTCGTCAACAGGTGCGGTAAACAGCCATCAATCTGGAATGAACTCATTTTATAATGCTTTGATTTATATTTCCTGTTGATGGATAGCTACCTCTCCAAGGGCATTGTGGAGAAGCTGGAGGTTGTCAACAAGAAGTGGGTGCGCGTGCGACTCCAGCAGAATAGCAACAGCGGCGGCGGTGTCCTTTGGTTCAACATCGGCAGCGTCGACAGTTTCGAACGTAATTTGGAGACTGCGCAAACGGAGCAGGGCACGGAGTCCATT
This sequence comes from Drosophila ogumai, assembly GCA_018904815.1. Lineage (NCBI taxonomy): Eukaryota > Metazoa > Arthropoda > Insecta > Diptera > Drosophilidae > Drosophila > Drosophila ogumai. Next base: position 7,956 of record JAEIIJ010006445.1, read on the forward strand.
AACTTTGTGCCCGTCATCTACAGAAACGAGGTGGAGGCCGCCAGCCTGACGGGTCTTCTGCCCACGCTGCTCATCATCGGCTTTCTTGTCTACATGATGCGTAAATCGGCGGACATGATGGGCGGCGGGCGTGGACGTAAGGGCGGCGGCCTCTTTGGCGGCGTCATGCAGTCCACAGCTAAGCTGATTAATCCCACCGAAATCGGTGTGGGCTTCAAGTGAGTCGATGCGGATTATCTTGATTAACATAAAAAGTATAAATAACACCCTTATGTTGCCCTTTTCAGGGACGTCGCCGGCTGCGAAGAGGCCAAAATCGAAATCATGGAATTTGTGAACTTCCTGAAGAACCCTCAGCAGTATATCGATTTGGGTGCCAAGATACCCAAGGGAGCCATGCTTACGGGTCCACCCGGCACGGGCAAAACGCTGCTGGCCAAGGCCACTGCCGGCGAGGCAAACGTGCCCTTTATTACAGTGTCGGGATCCGAGTTCCTGGAAATGTTCGTGGGCGTGGGTCCCTCACGTGTTCGCGACATGTTCGCCATGGCCCGCAAACACGCTCCCTGCATCCTCTTCATCGACGAGATCGATGCCGTGGGCCGGAAACGTGGTGGCAAAACATTCGGCGGCCATTCGGAGCAGGAGAACACGCTGAATCAACTGCTGGTGGAGATGGACGGCTTTAATACCACAACGAATGTGGTGGTGCTGGCGGCCACCAATCGCGTGGATATTCTCGACAAGGCTCTGATGCGACCCGGTCGCTTCGATAGGCAGATATTCGTCCCGGCGCCCGATATCAAGGGCAGGGCGAGCATCTTCAAGGTCCATCTGGGTAACCTGAAGACGGAGCTGGACAAGAACGAGCTGAGCAGAAAGATGGCGGCCCTCACGCCCGGCTTCACAGGCGCCGATATTGCCAATGTGTGCAATGAAGCTGCTCTTATCGCGGCCCGTGACTCCAAGGACTCGATTGTCCTGAAGCACTTCGAACAGGCCATTGAACGCGTCATTGCCGGCATGGAGAAGAAGACAAATGTTTTGGCGCCGGAAGAGAAGCGAACGGTGGCCCATCACGAGGCTGGCCATGCAGTGGCCGGCTGGTTCCTGGAGCATGCCGATCCCCTGCTCAAAGTCTCGATCATCCCGCGTGGCAAGGGCCTGGGCTACGCCCAGTACCTGCCAAAGGATCACTATCTGCTGTCCAAGGACCAGCTGTTCGATCGCATGTGCATGACCCTCGGCGGCCGTGTGGCCGAGGAGCTGTTCTTCAATCGCATCACCACCGGGGCCCAGGATGATTTGAAGAAGATCACCGACATCGCGTACTCGCAGGTGGTGCGCTTCGGCATGAACGAGAAGGTGGGCTGGGTCAGCTTCGATGTCGGCCAGGCCGGAGATCCGGTGTTCAGCAAACCCTACTCCGAGGACACCGCCCAGATGATCGACGGCGAGGTGCGAACGATCATCAAGTGCGCCCACGAGGCCACCACTAGTCTGCTGACCAAGCACAAGGAGGACGTGCGACGCGTGGCGGAACGGTTGCTCCAGAACGAGGTCCTCAGCCGCGACGATATGATCGAGCTGCTCGGCCCGCGTCCCTTCAAGGAGAAGTCGACGTACGAAGAGTTCGTCGAGGGCACCGGCTCCTTTGAGGAGGACACCAGCCTGCCCGAGGGCCTAAAGAGCTGGAACAAGGAGAAGGAGCGCGCAGAGCCCCTGGACGCCGGCAGCACGTCAGCACAGCCGCCCGCAACACCGCCCGTGACTGCCCAGAATAGTTAGGTACGGGATTTGCGGAGGAGTTTGGAGTGGAGTGGAGTGGAGTGCTCGAGGGTGTCTCTGTTGTCATCCCCCCATATTTAGCGCCGATCGGAGCTGAGCAGCCCTACGCCTGTGTTCCTGAAATGTTCCCCGGATTTGCAATAGCTCCTGGAGGAGCTCCAGTCTCCATGACGCATTCACCCCTGTTTTTTGCTTAATTTTAAGATTGCCCCAATGGATACCTCGTTCGAGTGTTGAGCAAAATTTCCCGTATGCCGTATTTTCCGAACGCAATAAAATGGTTTAAACCTCACCGTGTGGGAAAACAAAATTAAACGATGTTATTATGCCATGAAAATTATTTTGAAAAATTCTTAATTAAAGGTTCGGGAAAACATAATGGGACTCCTTCTTTGTGTTCGTCGCTTTTCCATTACAATAAAGCTAAAAACTAAACTTTCCCTCACCAGAATAATCCCATTAAAAATATACATATTATTTCTGAAACATTTATTAATTAAGAGTTCAAGTAAAATGGAGCCTTTCTTTCACTGAATTTGTATTACCAAAGAGAGGTTTATATCTGGTTTAGATAATTAATTATTGAATAGTTCAACGACACAATAATACGCAAATTAAAGTGACTTACAATTGTAGAGTTTTCACCAAATAAATTTGATAAAAATAAAAAGTTCTTGATTTTTAAGTTAATGGAGGCACACAGCTTAAAATTGAATATAAAGGATATAGTAGTCTTGGCTAAGACTTACCGAGGTAGACGACACCCATTTTAGGAGTTCCAGTAAAGCAAGATATCTCCAGGTTGTCCGGATGTATTGAGATGGCCAAGTGATATTTTTAAAGGTCGAAGACACAGCATCATCACCTTAGAGGCCGCCGACAGACTGATGCAGGTGCAAAGATCGTGCCTAGAGAATAGGGAGAAATATGCATAGAGACAATTAGAGAGAGTGAGGGACAGAGACAGAGGGAGCTATGATACAATTGTATAATGGATCTCGCTAGCTAAAAAGAGGCATATAGAGAGAGACTGAAATATAGAGAAATTTTTTACAGAGCCAGAGAAAAAGAGATAGGGAAAGGGAAATGAGAGAGAGAGAATAATATAGAATAGAATAGAGAATAATATAGAAGAGAATATATGTATGTATATAGAATAATATAATAGAGAAACAGAGAAAGAAACATAAATATCCTATGGCAGCTTTAAAAATTTATAAATTTATAAATTATAAATATTTTGTAAAAAAAATAAATTATATTACGTATACGTGATATTGCGTATACGCAACTTCAAAACCAACATCTCCTTCGACCAGTGTAAGCTTCCAAAGCTCGCTGGCATTTAAGAGAGTGTGCCGCTCCTTTTGCAAAATGTTCTCTTGCTTAGTGAACGCTCTTTCACGCGCTCTCTCGCTAGCCGCTCTGCGGCCTTATCACTTATCAGCTGTGATGCTGAAGTACATGCGCCATGTGCTGCAGGCCGGTAAATAGTGCAATTGCCGCTGCCGCCATCGACGTCGCAGCCGGCATCTCGGTCGACGCAAAGCTTTGCTCAGGAAGGCAACAACAATGCGGTCGCCAGAGAGTGCAGCATGGCGCAGCCGGCGTCGCTGCCGCCGGTCGTTTGGAGCAGTTAGTTGTGTTTTGGGGTCCCGTTTCTCAGTGTCGTCTTGTTGGTTGTCGCGTTCGTGTGCGCGCACTGCAAAAAAAAGAAGAAAAACAGCACAGAGGGAAAATAAATCAACGCCACCGCCACCGCCGCAGTCGTCGTCGTTGCACTATAATTGCAATCCGTATTTTCCTGCACTCGAGTCGAGTCCCGATTTCTGAGTTCCCGTGAAGTGCGTGCAACACACACACACACGTGCGCACAAGAAATAAATAATAGAAATAACGAAAGAATAGTTAACGAGATATAAACCCGAACAGAGCGGGCATTTTGCATTTTGTTTACCTCGATGGCTGTGTGGAGTGCAATTTGACGATTATATAATATAATATAAAAACAAAACATAAAAAACAAGGAAAAACAAATAAAAGTGCGCGGCATTCGATTTACAATTACAAACAAATACAATAACAAGTGCATGGGAAAAGTTAAGACCCCTCCTTTGCGTCTCCTTATTCCTCCCTCCCACTCTGCTTTCCAGCTGTTTTTGTTGTTGATCTTTCCCGCAAAATGGCTGCCGGCCGGCAAAATGATTTCTGATTGGAAATTTTTGGGGATGAGAAAGAGAGCCATTTTCAGTGATATTTTAAGTTTGAAATTTTGTATGGACCAAGGATCATTGGTTTCTACATAAATAATTTATAAATACATAAATAATAATTATATTACATAAACGGATATTAGAATTGCTCTATCAAGACGGTACAATTTATAAAAAAATCTAAATACATAAATACTTTTTCTAGTTCCAATCAGAAATGATTTGCGATCACTCACACAAAATGGCTGTCTGTTGGCAGCATAACGGGAACTTCGATTATTAGCAATCAATGGTGGGGTGCCCTCTATCGGAGATCACTAGCCGGGCGTAGTTTTATTTTCGTTTATTTTCTGTTCTTTTTTTTTGTTTTGTTTTATTTTCGTTTATTTTGTGCTGCCAATTGTCGCAATTGTCGGGTCACGTGTTTGTTGCTGCCGCCAGTTAACTTCTGCTCTCGTTGTAACGGTGCATGTTCCCTTTATGAGTGTGCGTGTGTGTGAGCTCTACGGGCAATCGTTTATGTGTGTGTGTGTTTGAGTGTCTGTTTGTGAAAGCTTGCATGCTGCGCGTTATTACATTGCTGTTGTTGTTTTTTTGTTTTTGTTGAGGGAGTCACTGCATGCAATGTTCCCTCTCTCTCTTTATCTATTCCTCTCTCTATCGCTCTCTATTATTTGTTGTTGTTGTAATTGTGGGTGTGCGAAGGATCAAGGCGCGTATTAAGCACAGCAAATGCAAAAAAGAAAAAAAAAAATTCAAACAGGGAGAATTAAAAAAAAAGAGGGGGAGAAAGCAACGGCAAATAATGGCATTAACAACAAAAAGTTCCCAGCAATAAAAACGGGTTACCAGCATTTTGGGTCTTTTTACTAAGTAGAAAAAAAGAATCACGTAAAAATCGTACGCTATCTCATAAACAATTACTTATATTTTTCAAGTAATAAATATTTATTTAGTTACAAAATTCCAGAAAATAACAAGAAAATGTTAAGTGAATAGTTCTTAATTAATAGATAATAACACTTAGGCTTCATTTATTAATAATAGTAAGCAAACTACAAATTTTGAAACGTTTTAATGAATTTTAATACGTTTCGTTTCGATCGCTTTGAGTTACATTAGGTACTTATTATTAAACTTATTTATTTATTGGCATAGAACTCTGACTGCCTAAGGCTAATTTTGATAAATTCATTTGACGTTAAAGTTAGGAGAATTTATTTTGAAGCGAACTCCACCATCACAATTGTCACTCAGCCGTCACTTTCGCACTCCTCCTGCCCAATGCCACCGCCTGCCCTTTACACCTGCCGCCCACTCACTCCCTCATTGCATTATTTTTTCTTTTTTTTTTTTGCATTTTACGATTGTTCGTTGCGAATCATTGCATTTTACGGAGGCTTGCGGAGGATAAAAGGGGGATATATTGGGTAAATGGAAAATCACAGCAGCAGCTGTGAAAGGGAAGGAGGGAGGAAAATTGCCTTTTCAAAAAGTTTCCCCTGGCAAAGTTTAAAATTGCAATTTAATTAATTTTTCGCCCGAAAACAAAACAAAACAGATCTTTGCCGTAATATGTTGCCTTTAAATCAATTGAAAAACCAACAACAAAAGTTAACGCAACGTTTCTAAAACTTAAAGCCTAAATACCAAATAATAATTAAAAAATACCAAAATTAAAATTAAATACAACAACACAAAATAAATAAACAATAATAACCAAACCAAAAGTGGCCTGCAAACCGAAGCAACTAAAACTACAACCAAGAAATGTGATTCAAAGTGTGCAATGTAACCAAAAACAATTATTAGCAAAAAAGCAAAGCCAAAAGCTAAAAGCAAACCCAAGGGAAAAGCAAAAGCAAAATCAGTGAAAAATCATCGTGGGGAAAAGCAAAAGACAGGCCAAATGGAAATCAAGAAATCCTGGAGCCAATCGAATAGCCAACTAGCAGCCAACGTGGCCAATGATTAAGGGAACACTTTGTTAGCCAACTTGTAGAAGCAGCATCCCCCGTCCACAACCACACACAACACGCCAACACTCACTCACATACACACACCACAACCATACAACACACACAGATCCACTCGGCCTCCCCGCGCAGTTCTCGATGCCCGGCAAGCAGAAGGCGTTGGAGCAACAATTATAGAGTAGCAGCCGTGCAGACAGCCCAGACAACAGTCCCGCTCCCCCAAGCATCAGCTCTCGAACTCCAGTCAATCTCAATCCCAAGTTAAAACCCCAACATGGACATCAAGATTGAGCAGCAGCAGCAGCAGCAACAGCAGCAGCAGCAGCAGCAAGTGGAGCTGGGACCCTGCTCGCCCTCGGAGGTGCCCAATGATCCCGGGTAAGTACCCATTATACCCTTTCCGAAACTTGTGTTCTTAGCTAAGTTAACTGGTTCAAAATTGAAGCAAAAGCTGGAAACTTCTCCAACCAAATCTTAGTATAAATGTTATCAAAAAAGTAATAGTAAGTAAAGTCTTAACTAAACTCTATGAGAAGCGCCGAGGAAGGCCCTAACAAAAGCACAGAAATAAATTTTAAGGAGAGCCCGTGTTGTTTTCCTTTCAAAGAGCATGCAAACTTCGTTGTTCAAAAGTAAGCTAACCATTTACCAACTTTTTTATTTAGTTTGAGGTCGTGGACGTGGCATTAATTGTTTAAGTTTTAAGTTTGTCATTATTGAAGACCAGGGCGCCGGAAGGAAAATGGGGAATGGAGCGCAGCGTAGCTTGGGGAGTAGTGTCAAGGCAGTTAGAGTTGTTGACAGAAAGTTTTCTATGTCAACGAGGGCCGGAACTGGCCAGGACTGGCCAGAAATGGACGCGCTGGCCCAGCTGGGGATCCAAGTCTGCGAAACTAATTAGAAAACAATTTGCCAAGGACATCAAAATTCAATTAAAGCCATTCGGCTTAGTGCTTTAGTGCAATGCAGTTACTGTTTTCGTCCCCGTTGCCATCCTTCCGGCTACAGTTTATTATCAGTCCGATTGCCCAGCTTCCAGTGCCGGCAGTGCCAGCAGTGCCCCTCTCATCCAACATTTATACACTTGTGTGCTTGTGCCGGTCCAAAATGGGTTAAGTTGTGATTGCGGTGTCATATGCAGCAGATTAATTGCGAGCTGCATTGCTGATAATTTGCATCGGCTTTGGCTTTGGCGTTGGGTTTTTGGGTCTGAGGCGGGGGCATCGTTTTGCCGTCAGAAAGTCAGACAAACAAATGGGCGATCCGGTGATTGGCAGTCAAGTGGTTTGATTGAAGGTAATGATTGGAATGAAAGTGGGTACGGACTTTTGACGCAGCCCATAAAATGAACAAATTATGGAAAAGAGCGCGCAAATCGATTTATTCGGTTTGAAGCATCTAATTGAGATTGAAAAGCATTAAACATTAATAAGAGAGAGTTGAATAATATTAGAATTCATGCCTGAAATGAATGATAAATACTTTTTATTTTATATTAAGCTGTATATTTTAAGCAAATTACTTTTTTAAATGAAAGCTCTGCTCTCAGCTCAATTTAAAAGTGATTATCATTAATTAAACGAAATAGTTTGGTTTAAATTTCAGTTGGCAATTTCGTCAAGCATTTATGGCAAAATAAATAGGGTTGGTTTGTGGTTATTATAAAACATTAAGCCGGAATCTACATGCAGTTTATTATCCACTTTAAACTAACAAGAATTTAATGCACTTGCTGAACACAGTTTTAAGTTCGATTTAAATTAAGAATTCTTTAAGTACCACTAATAAAGAGAGTTGTTTGTATAAGCTTAATACCATATTTGTTACACTAAATAGAAATAATATGAAAAAATTAAAAAATAAATCTAAATGCTACAAAAAGGTTAGTTTTTCTCACAATTTCCATACCCACCCAAGAACACGTTGTGAGAATCGCCGAGAAGGGCTCACCATCGCTCGTATGCCAAACTAGATCAGATAATCCGTTCATAATTTCAGTCGGGCCCAGAAATCATCTCTCCATCTGCAGCTTCCCCCCGAAACCCCATTAGGACAAAACGAGAGAGCAGTCATACTATAGGTACAGCCATATGGCCCGAACAGTCGTCGCAATCCATTGAACACGCAATGCCCATAAATTATGCAGTTCATGCATATACATCCACATAGATGCACGGGTATAAATATATCTATTATCGAAATGCTGCAAATTGTATAACCCAAGTGAATTTCAGCACTCCACAAAGTCGAGGAGGAGGTGCGCGGATGTTGATTGCAGCTCTTCTTGTCTATTTGCATTAGTTTGGCAAACTCGCAACAACACGGGCAAAAATAGGCTGGCCCGCCCCTTACATTTCCCTTCACCAACAATCCCTTGCCATATTTCTCATGGCGGGAAAGCGGTGGCCACCGGATAAAAGAAATGGATCACCTGCTGCTTGCTGAGCTCCGACGATGTTGGCAGGTGCAACAACTGCAACAGTAGCAGCAGCAGCAGCAGCCACTAGTGCAACTATTGCCACTACAGCCAGTGATGTAAAGTATCAGTATTTGTACCTAGGCACTGATTTCCTACTTTTCACTATGGTTTTCTTAATTGAAATTATGATTGAAACGTTGAGTTAATATCTTAAATTGATGGTTTTTAATTTTATTTCACAAACTTTAATTGCTAACCAAGTCAAATTTATGAAAAGCGCGGAAAAGGGCTCAACTATTGCTGTTATATCACATAAGCATGGAGAAGGGTTCAACTATGACTGTTATATTGTATAATAAATTATATAGATGAATTATAATTTGAGTTATTACAATAGAGGAAGTCTTAAACATATTATTTCTTGAACTTAGATTAAATGTAAAGTAAAATAATTGCTTGTTAGGTAAATTTTTTAACGACTTCAATATGTTCTAACGAAATTCAAATAAACTATGATATTAATAATTGTTTTAAATCAGCGAAAAATATTAAAATTTAATCTTTATATTAATTAATATATTAATATTGTACCATAGTCTTGGGTATCTTTCCCATCACTGACTGGCAGCATCGAAGTTAGGTAAAAGTCTTGTGGCGATGCGAATGGGAAATGCAGCACCTAGCGAATGTTGAATGCATAAATCTTGAATTAATGCAAAATACCTTTTGATGACGCTGCCCAGATTCACAGATACAGATGCATCCGCATCTCCGCGCCACAAGTATCTGTATCTGTAGCCTAGTCAGAGTCAGAGTATCTGCATCTTTCTCTATTTTCGTTGTGCAACTTGGCGAATATCGTTGAAAACATGCGAATACAATTCCATTCACAGTTTCGTTGACTGGCGCGGCGATCGCCACGGCTCAGTAATTTTGAACGCTCCCAACCCGCCCCCTTCATGCCACCCAACGCCCGCTCCCGCTCCCGCTTCCCCTCCCACTCCCACTCTTTTGGCAACTTTATAAATCTTTTGAAGGGCCCACAGAAAATAAAATACATAAAAAAAAACAGAAAAAGATTCGCTAGATGCAATGCAAAGCGCAAAATGGCAAAGTAAATAAACACAAAGGCGAAAGAAAATAAGTAAAATAAGAAAATAAAAACAAAACAAAACTTTGAAATAACTAAATAAATGCCCTGCTATTAATACAATTCACTTTGCCAACGTATTTTTAGTGCGAATGCAGCAAACATCGAGTGAACAAGATCGTTTTTAGTGGAGTGATCGATTAGGTTGATACCTTTTATGAGGAAATAGAGACGTAATTGGTTGTAAATATGTAGTTTCAAATAAATAAATAATTAAAATTATTAATTCATAGCTAATGCATAATTTCCTAATAAGTATTTTTCTAAA
>JAEIIJ010006448.1:0-32799 GCA_018904815.1 Drosophila ogumai
TAAAATCTCAATTTCGAAAAAAAGCGACATACGATACTTTCGCGAAAATGCGTCGATATGCTTTTGCTTAACCATTAATATCAGTTGCAATAAATGTCTATTTCGGGATGTTCTAAAGTGATTTTTAAACCATTTTTGTAATTTTGCTAATAAAAATATCTACGAAATACGCTCTAATAAATATAATATATAATAAACATGTTTGACCAAGATAAATTACCTGATATATGGGGTTTAAATATGTACTTAATGGGTCTTAAATATTGTTTCAAAATATAAACATTTGTTTATTTTATTAGACCATGAATGTCAGTTTTAATAGTTTTAAAATAATAAATTTCCAGAGAAGAATAACAAACTAATGGGTTGCCAAAGAGTGTCAAACTTTATTTACAAAATACACTCATTACATATTAATAAATTCAGGGGTATATTATATATTTTAGTTGTTTTTTTTTCGACTATTTCTCCCTCTGTACGGATTTAGACGTCTTTCCGTGTGCTCGCTTGTGTGTGTATCTTTGTATCTATGAGGGTGAGTGAGCTCATTACTCATACGCAGCGTGCAACGGGACTCCTGTTGGTGCCAGGCGTTAAATTAACTAATTAAAACTTGCACAACTCATGTAGCCGTCTCTCTTCTTTTTTTTTCCATAGAACCCAGCTCAGTGCTTCTTGTTTCGTGACAATTATTCGCGGGTGCTTTTAATTTTTTTTTAAATTTTTTTTCTAATGGTAGCGACTTCTGACCTGGTTGATAAACGTTGCCGGAACAACTGAAACAATTAGCACACTGGCTGGCATTTGGATTTAGCCCGCAGGTTCTCAGTGCGTTGCACGAAAGTTGTGTGTACCATGTGTAGCCCAGTTTTTGCACCTCGCGAACCGGCGGCGTCACGTGTGTAATTAGCACCTGGCGCTAACTGACTCGCAGACGGGCAAACAAACCGGCTTGACAAACTTTGCATGCTGCTGGCGCTCTCTGTGATTAATGAGACTGTTGCGGCTTGGTGGCGTAAAGAGCTCTAATTATTTAATTGAGCTCGCAAAACAATTGATCGCACAGGAACTTAAATTGGACTTACACTTGGTTGCATTCAAATGTGTGTCATAGGGGGGATGAGACGGATTTTATTTACTTTGAAATTAAAACTGTAAAGATTAGAATTAAATTAGTCCGATAAAAAGAATTTGGTAGCTATAAATTTAAATAAAATATTTACACTAACTTAGTCATCGCTTTTGCAATTACCTTTAGTGTTATCTTATCATAACTTTAAAATATGAATGTGACATTAAATTGAATTTTGTAAAATTTACAACAGAGATATGCATAAAAAAAGAACAGTTATAGTTTGACAATGAAACTAAGAATTTGATTTTATTTGAAATTAATGATTATGATTACAATGATTTACCACAACACACGATTGATTAAATTATAAAATGATCATTTATCATTCGATTAAATTTTCTATAAATGAATTAGAAACAAGATTTGCCCAGCTTTTTGTAATTGTATATCTGCATTTAATTATACCTTTAATTCAAAGCATTTTCTCCAGAATTAAGTACGTAGTCTTTGATTTTTCTTCTTTTGAATCAAAGTGTACTTTGTAATCGAATAGCCCTGACTTTGACTCATGCCTCTCTAACAATTCAAACCGCTTCGGGATTTACAAGTCTTTTTCCCGCGAATGCATTAGCAGTCAAGATGTGTAATTAATGCCTTGAGCCAGGTCAACTTTAAGTTACCTGTAAATTACCTGGGCAATGCTTAAGTTAAACCCAAAAGTAGGCAATGAATTTCTACCACACTTACCTTAACAATCCAACGCCGCAAAGTGTGCTGCTATATTTGGGAAGCTGCTGTCGTCTCACCTTTTGTTATACTGCATTTTTAATGACCGGCAAATGGCAATAGCAATGTCAAGGCTGCCAGTGGGAAAATCAATAAGCCCAAGAAGAGCTGACACTTTTGGAGCAGCGTCTGCGCAAACAGGAAATTAAAATGCCATTTAATATGCCGCAGTGCCCATCTCCACCTCAGGAGATAGAAGCCCCACAATTTATAGGGCCCTCTGCCTTATATTTATTATCAGGAATTTCGAGTATTTGTCACTGCCGCCAGGTGAGAGAAAAGAATGAGACGAATGCATTTAAAGAATTTTAAGAATACTTTCGGTTTTTATTTTATTCATTTATGATTTCTGCTTTTCCGCGTTGGGTTTTTCCGAATCGCTTAAAGAGAGTAAGTTTTAAAAGGTTTGCTGTTGTCGTTTTCAGTATTTTTTGTTTGTTCGCTTTAGCTGTGGTTTTGATGACTTCGAGTTCGAGTTTTGCCGTTTAGTTTTAATTGTTATCGTACTGTATAATTTCAATTAGATCTTTATTGTCCCTTCTACTGGACATATGTATTCACTTAGCTAATAGTTATACATAATCATAGTTATCGTATGCTCTATATTATAATAGGTTCAGCTTAGACTAGAGGATCTTTGGAAAACTCACATTACTCTTCACTGCTTTTGCTCAAACTCAACGGGTGTTGGTTGGGGGGAGATAGAAAAAACAACAAAACTTAAAGTTTTAAATGCGTTTTTTAGTTTGTTGGTGTTTTGCTGCTGCTTTCACAGAAATGTACATTTCCTGGGGGGACTGCTCGCTTGAGTTTCATTTAGTTTAGTTTTTAGTTGAACTATGATATATGATTGCCTAAATGCTAAAAGTTGCCAACTATTGTTGTGATTCGGGGCAAGAAACTTGGGGGTAGGGTTCGGCTTACACCTAGTCTTAGCTTTGGTATAATTAAATACTTTTTAGTTTACTTGTTCTCATGACTTACATGCGAAAATTCAATTCTTTGGTGGCTTCAATTTGCAATTTTTCGGTTGCTCAATTTACATTTTTTCATTATCGTTAATCGTAATCGTAATCGTAGTATATATTTAGGATTTATGAACTATAACATGGCGTAGTTTATAGGTATTTACAATGCTTAGTTGTTAGGCCAAGTAAGTTTGAAATGCTCTCTTAACAATATACTTTGAATTTTGATTTAAGTTCTCTTGTGGGTGGTGAGTGTGTGTTCTATAAGGTGGTGCTCTACATGCAACCAAGACGTTAAAAGGGGCTCAGATTTTAACGCTTTGACCACCCTGCGAGTGATGTGGATGAACCGATGATGAACCGAGGAGAATCGTAACTCATAGCACCATGTTACTTCGTTGTTAGCTATGTGGACACTACTACAAATATATTTGTAATGTAACGAAAAGTAATAGAAATGCTCTCAGCTGAAAATCAACAACAACGACTAAACATAGTTCCTTACTTACTTAATCTCTGTGTGTATTTTACCCTTTGTTAACTACAGTTTATTAACCATAACTTACATGGCTAAGGAAACTAACATGCAAATTTGTGCAGCGTTTTTTTTCTGTTCTAAATGTAAATCTATGCTTTGTGTTTTTATTTATGTTTCTTTTTTGTTTTTTGGGAAGAAACCTTTCGGAATACATACACTTACTTAATATACACACATTAGTTACATTGTTGAAGTCGGTAAATCGAGGGAGAACGCAAAGTGTAATTCAAGTGGAGAGAGCGTAATTGTAGTGGAAGACTTCCGCTTAAAATGTAGGTATTCTTTTAACTTTTATTCCCTTTACTTATATACCGCCTCGATTAATTTAATTTTTGATTCTTTACCGCTTGCTTTGATATATGTATTGAGTGTACTCACAGATTGTACATGAAGTATCGCTATTATCTTCTGGCTGGTGGTATTTTCTTAACTTTTCTTGGTTTTTCGTGGAACAGACACACATATGAGAGAAGATGAGTTAAAATTTGTTTGCTATGCATATGTGGTACGATACAATTAAATGAGTAAACTTTTCTATTTATCGGTAACTAGAAATAATGCTAAATACCCGCCGTTTGCGATTATCTAATTTCAAAATTCAACTTTAATATATTTCTGTTTAATTATCTTCAATATTTGTATTTATATATTTTATATAATATATTTGTGTCTAGTTTACAATTAGCAAAAAGTTTAAGTTTAAATATTGAAATACGCTCAAGTTACTTGCAATTTGTTTGGTTTTATTTGTTCTTATTTTGTTTTTATAATGAAATAATTTCATTAAACATTTCAGTCATTGTAATAAATATTCTTGTTCGTCTCTAAACTTGAACTTAAATGGTCGCATGGCTATATCTTATGGCAAACCAATAAGTTCCTTTGTTCTACGTTCTACTAAACCTGTACACAGGCATTGGATTTGCTTAGTTTTGGGTGTGGGCACGGGGAGAGGAGGGGAGGAAATAACATCGTCATCAAGCATACGACCCGTTGAACCGAAGAGCCAACTTTTCCAATTAATCAACGGAGGGGGGCGCATTTTAATGGCCATCGCCATCGCTGCTGTCGTCATTGCCTCATAAATATTCATGCTGTCAATGCGCATAAATACCTAAGTGCATATTTATGGTCCAACATTTGTCGTTATGAGTTTTACATTTATGGCTTTTTTACTTTATTAATTAATATGCAGGCCAGCAAGCCAACAAGCGTCCAACATTTTTGTGATTCAGCCTGCAGCCTAATGGTCACGATAATTGCTGCAAAAAAATCTATAAATACATATCTGTATCTCCAGATCCCCACCAAAATTCCAATCTGTGCGATATATACACTCGTTTAGTTTCTGCAACAATGCATTCTTCGTCACGTGTTTATCATGTGGATGGATCGTAAATAATTTTTATTGATTCGCTTAGAAGCTTTAATTGCGAATTCATTTGTGTTCAAGTGTAATTTAGTTGCTATTTCGGCTAGAATAATTATGGGGCTAAAGTTACGCATAAATAAACATTTGTTTGCATGAATCGACAGCTGTAATGCCCGAAAAAGAAAGGCACTCAAATATTTATTCTGAACCATCCGCAACCGCAAACAGAATTGCAATTTTAAACCAAAGCCCTCTTTAGCCCCTGTCTATCCGATTTTGTATAAATACACCCGGATCGGGGACCGGTGTGCTCTGCAATTTGCCAAGTTAATCAGGCATTAAATTGGCTTATGGCATATAATGCATGGCGCCGAAATAGATGTTGACAGAAATGCAAATTCTAATTTACGCATTTGCCGCGATAAATAATTCAATTTCACAAGCGAATTTGCGGGCCTTGGGGGTCGCTCAAAAAAAATATATATTACCATGCATAATAGGAAAAAAACATAAAAACACAGTAATCTAAAATGTTTTCATGTAATTATCACAATTGTTTCACGCTTAATTTGGGTATTTACCCAAATTCTGGGACAACTCCCATGTTGACTCAGAACAATCGTCGCACCAATTAAGGCAAACAAAACAGAATGTTTAAGTGCGAAAATTTGCATTCCTAAATCTCATAATTCAATTATCCGAATTAATTTAAATTGCTTTGCATTATTCAAAATGTTTTCACATTTTTCAGTTGTTTTTCCCTTTTCTTTTTTGCTAAATTTTTTAGTTCTTGCAAGCATTTAATTTATGATGATTGCTAATTGTGACATTAATTGCAATTTTATTAATGGGTCTACACTAAAGCCCGGCGAAACCACACCGAAAAGAGGGAGAACCACACAGAAAGGAGACAAAGCCTGGCATTGCGTATACGCAGCGTGGTCTAAAATGCCTGGCGGTGTTTTATGTTTTTTGCGTCTTTTTTTTTCAAGCTTTAAGTGAAAATGACTTTCAGTGTGCCAGGCAAAACAATGCCAGCCGTGCAATGCCGTTCGACACTCATCTGGCTGTCGCACCTAAGTGCAGTTAAGTGCTGTGTGTGGGGTGTGCACTGAAAAATATTGCATTTAAGTATTACAAAATTTCATTGGCTATGAAAAAAAATGTAATAAGATATTTTACTTCAAGTTTAAACACCTGAGTATTTGAATGAATAACATAAAATATTTTAAATGCTTTATAAAATAAAACATAAATTAGAAATCTATGTTTGATTTCCATCTTTTCTTTGCTTAAATGAAAATATAAATTATTTACATTCCGATGGTAAATGTTCTAAGCCATTTATAATTAGAAATGCATTAAAAATCAAATTACTTTTTGAATTCTTGGGAGGATTAACATTTGAATTATCGCAAAATACATCTCTGAAAAATTACAAAATTCTAGAAATTCTTAAAATCTAAAGAGTTTCAAGGGAACCTACCTAAGGACCTCGCCTGGTATATAATCATATTCATTTTTCCTGCGTGTATTCGCGCATTTTAATGTGCCTGCTGCAGTACCCTTCCTCCTGAACTACATCCCTTTTACCCCTGGCTGTCGATTTCAATTGTTTTCGATTTCGCTTTGTGCACGATGGTCCTTTTTTTTGGTTTTTGTTTCTGGCATTTAGGTTGTTGCTGGAGCTGTTATTGTTGGACTTTCTGTCGTTGTTCGAATTGTCATTTGAGTGCTGTTGTTGTACACACGCATACATTGCTGACAATGCCAAAAACGTTCGACAGGAGCCCATAAAAAATGCAGGCGATGCTTGTCTTTCAGCGCCATCAAAGTTCTTGTGCCGATTTCCATTTTCCCCCATTTATTCAAATTCCAGCACACATTATTTATGCGTTCTTAAACAATTTTAAGAAGTCGTTCAGCCACCACAGGCACTTAACCTATGGCCAGGGCCTATAAATCTGATCAATCTTCGGCACTTTGCCACTGGCCGACATGTGTTGAAAAGGGGAGACTACGAGGCGATGCTAAGAGCTGCCATAAATTTCGGTGTCTTGCAACGAAGTGATTATAGATGGCACATCGGAGATTGTAGATTGTTCTGAGGAGATTACAAATTCGGAACGATAGAGTTTACAAGTGGCCGGCAGATTTTGTTGCACCTTGCTATTATCGTGCCACAAAGTGTCCGAAAAATATGACAGGCACTCGGGCTGGCCATCAAAGGGGAAGTAAAATAAATTGTACGTAAAATTTATGCATAGACCCTGGGCAGAGCAGGCTCCGTGTGTGGGTTCTGGTCGGTCTAGTACAGCATATACTATATTTTTCTTGCCATTTTTTGGCTTTGGTCGGGAAAACAAGCCGAGCCAAACGATATGGAGAGCCATTCTGGGCCACATGCCAAAAACAGTCTCCGCTCCTGTCTCTGTCGCCCCTTCGCAGCCTCTGTCTTCGTCTAACTCAGTGTCATTGTAGCGTTCCAGTGACGACTGTCTTTCCTGTCCGTTCGACTGACTGAATGACTGACTGACTGAATGACGGGCTGTCTATTCCACTCGGCCGGGCACATGCATTTGCTGATGCATAGCCAAAAACTAAAGTGGGAAATGGTGGAGAAAATAGTGAAAGCGAATGCCGAGCACTTGAAGAAATATTTTATTTTAAATGTATCTTAAGGGGGATTAATTATAGCAGAGGTACACAAAAATAGAATCTTAAAAGATGCTAGATTTAGACACATTACACTTGTTTATTTACATACACGAAGAGGAAAAAACCCAATATGATGTATCCATAAAAATAAAAATAAAAATGGGATTGCTATCATGTACAAAACATCGTAAACTTTGATATATTGGAAAAATTGCATGTACTGACTAAGGTCGAGCAGAGAAATTTGTTTTTCAATTTTGAAGAAACTTTTTGAAGGTGTAATTAAATAAAGTAATTTAAACATATATTATATTTAAAAGAAAAAAGATTCTCTCCCCAAATTTCTAATTTTTTTTAGTGTATAAGCCAAACCATTTGCATTTGCATTTGTGTGTGCCCATTAGGCATCGGTTCCCATACATTTGGTTTATTTTTTTATTCGGAGCTCCCACTTTCTGTGTCGCTGAGTGAAATATCTTTGAGTGAATGAATAAACTGCAGCTGCCTTGTAGAGGAATCTGTCGCTGTTTCAGTATCTGTAAGTGTATCTGTATCTCTGGCTGTATCTATATCTGGGTGCTGGCTCACTTAGTTACACCGAATTGTGTGCTGGATTATATGTACTTTTACATTTATGTGAACAAGAAAATATTGATCTGGCCCCAGGCCAAAATGCAGCTTCGCAATTGACGGCGCCCCAAATCGCATAGATCCAGCGAACGAATCGAATAAGTCGTTGCCGGGAGTATTAAAAAGGAATTAAATTAATTTTCGCACACTTGTTGACCTCGATTTTGATTGCCAAGCCACCAAACACACACAACAATGGTGGAGCCACCTTAATGCCACCACCAACTGCAGTGGGACAAAAGTGTTTGGCATTGGCAATGCAGCCGCAAATGGAAATTTGCGAAATTATTTCAAGTTGAATGGCCATAGACGTCGCAGGAGGACACATCCCCCCCCGCATTCAGGGAGCATAATAGATGTTTGCCCAGCTCAGATTCTTGTTTGCACAGCTCATGCATTTCTATGAGCTCCTCGTCGAGTGTGAAAAGTGTGCGGAGGCGGACGTACGGGGCTACCGGGTCACACAGGGCAACAGGATTGGGGGCTCAAGGGTTCAAGGGTGCTTGAGGACTGAAACCAAACGAAAAGAAACCAAAATGCGTAAATTGAAATTGAAAGATTCCATCAAATTCACAGCCGTTCATTGCTTTTGAAATGAGCTACAATGTTCGTTACTTTTTTTTTGTACAAACCAAAAGTTCAAAGGAAGAGTGGGAAAAGTGGTAAGGGGATGGGCGAGGATAGAGCTAAAGAACTATTGATGGTTTCGATATTGGAATATTATCGAAATTATGCCATTGAAGTGAAGTTTTAAAAATGTTATCGTTATTACTTAAAAGTAATCAAATTTTTATGTTTTAAGTAATTATAGATTAAAGCTATTGTTCTCTTCATGTTTAGATTTTCTTTCCATTAAAAACAAACAAACCGATTACAAAATTACAAGAAATATCGATAGAACCATCTTTACTTCTGTAAGCTCTGAAAAGGGAAATGGGTATTGGGAAATGTCATGGGAAACCGGATATCTATACCAATACGAAGCAAATCTAACGCCTGTAGTGCTGATACATGCCATGACCATAGCCCATGGGTGTGCTGCCCATGGCACGTTCGGTTGCCTTCTCGATGCTGGCGTAAACGCACCTGTAACAGCACACGTAGGCCAAACATCACTTGAACAGGATGCGCCGGAAGGCTCGACGGAAGTCCTTGTTGAAAATGGTGTAGATGGCCGGATTGAGGGCCGAGTTCATGTAGCCCAGCCAGAAGGCGACCGCGAACGCCGAGTCCGGTACGTGGCAGAGGTCACCGCAGGCCGGCACCAGGATGTAGAGAAAGAAGAACGGCAGCCAGCAGGCAATGAAGCTGCCCATGATTAGGCCCAGGATCAGCGTGGCCCGCTTCTCCTTTTTCCTCGCAATCCGACGCTTCTCCTTCTCCGGATCCCGGGGCTTCGGTGTCTTTGGTATGGCCGGCTCCAGTTCCGCCTTCACCACCTGGTGTTGCTGCTGTTGCTGTTGCTGCTGCTGCTGCTGGCTCTTGGTGGTCTGCTGCTGCTGGTTCTTGGCCGCAGATTTGGCCTCGTTTCGACGCTGCTGGTTGGACTTGCGCCCGAAGATCGGCTGGCAAAGGCGAAACTTGAGCGGCTTGACCACGGCACAGCGACTGACCACGCCTGAATCGCTACTGGAGGGATCGAATTCACTCACCATGTCCGTGTCCACGCCCACGGATAAGGCGCGACACCGTCCGGCGATCGGCGAGACGCGGAGCTCGTTGCCCGGAGTGGCCACTCCAACGGCTCCGCCGGCACTTCCGTTGCCGCCATTACCACTGGCCGTCACTCCGGCGGCGCTGTCTGTGGCCACCACGCTGCCGTTGTTGTTGTTCAGCGCATTGATGCTGTTGTTGCTGCCCATGGACGGCGGGACAGGCACATTAAGACCCACCCGACCGGTGGCTATCGTGCTCACCTGCAATGTCTCCTTGGGCGAGGCGGGTGCGCCAGTTCCACCATTTCCGCTGGCCACCACGGTGACCGCCGCCGTCGCCGCATTTGTGCCCGCCCCATTGGGATTGGAATAGGCCAGCACTGTCTGTGCCGCCACGGCCTCCAATTCGCCGGCCTCTGAGGTGGAAATGTCGGAGGCCAGGTCCATGGTCACCGTGGGTATTTGCATGGGCAGCGTGGCACTGTTCGGCGGCGTCTCAATGGTGGCTATCTGTCGCTGCTGGTGCAGCTGCAGGGCGGCCGCGCCGCTAGAGGAGGGCATCGGTATTGTACCTTTCTTGTTGGCGGTGGTGAAGCTCGTTACCTGGGGAGAAAGCCCGAAAAAAGGTAAACACTCATTAGTGAAACGAAACGAATAGGGAAGTACAGTCGGTACTCGAAAGTGTTACAAATATTTTTTTTATTTATCTTTAATGTATTTACTGTAAGAGAATATTAATGTAGAGCTTTTACTAGTCATTCCTTAGAAAATATATTTTCAGATAGAGAAAAAACCTACTTCTATGAAAACTATGATTTCTTTACTATTCTTTGAAGTGATAAATCACTTTCAGTGGACATTGCTCAAGGCACACAGTCCTTGGAGCGTTTGCAGTGTGATTAACCCTCGTCTCTCATATGCTCTGGCATTGCAAATTAGGTTGCCAGATCCGCACTCGTGCCAGTTGCAGCCGAAATCGTGGACAGATGGCCCAACACTTGCTACAACAGTTTTCCATTTCGAAAATCCTGTTTAAGCCCACAGCCGGGAGAAACGCGTCCGAGCGCGCGGATTACACAAACATGGAGCGAGAACTGTTGCCGCTCGAGGGGCGAAAAGGGGGTGTCAGTGGGGGGTTTTGGACACGCTTAAAAATGGGGAAAGGGGGGCTTGTGCATATTCAATGCGCGAAAAGCAGCAACAATTACCCCGGGCAATTAACAGAGACACAGAGAGAGAGCGTCCGAAAAGTGAAAATAAATGCAGTTTAAAAAGGGAAAACGATTCTTTCAGTACCCTTTCTTTTATTTAATGAGTAATTTACTAAGAACAGGTAGTTTCCAGTTAAAATTTAAAGTATATTCTAATTATTCTATATTTAATGAGTATTTTTATATTTTAATTGGAAGGATAATGTGGTTTTTTTAATGTTTAAATAAATCAGAAATTGCTCTATGAAGAATATAGCTTATGTTTGTTTGATTAATCTAAAATTTTTTTTAATATAATACAATTTTATGAGGCATAATTAAACTTATACTATTTCTATATTTTATTTTTATAACAATAATAATTAGTTTATATTTTCCTTTAAAAACTCAACATTCCCTGCCTGTTGAAAGAGTATAAAAAACAATGCTCCATGCCCAGCTAGTCGTCAGCATATGTGTGTGGGAATCTCCTCTCTGTTTTACCCTGCTTTTTCACAGTTTTCCCTGCTCCCCATCTTCCTCCTCTTCCTCCAGTGTCTCTGCTTGTTTTCCCTCCCCTCTGCAACTGCATTCCGCTGCTGCCCGTTAATCGCTCGTTTGGGCCGCTGCTCTTGAATTTGTTTGCACAAAATGGTCGAGAAGTGTCGCTGATATTGCCAGCGTTGGACCAGACACGGCACGGCAGTGTTTTCCACCGCATTTCCTCATTTTTCTCTTTTGTTGTGTGTGTGTGTGTGTGTGTGCATTGCGCATACAGTTAATTGAAAATGCAAATTGCGTATGAATTGGACTCGTTGCGGCAGGTAATTGACGATCATTAGAGACTTTTCACTCAATCAGTGGATTTTGGGGCGGAGTTTCGATTAAATTTTCAGCGATAATTTCCCCAACAAAGCCCGTTAAGAGAGGGTATGTGTATGTGTGTGTGTGTGGAGTCAGCAAATGCCATTCCGTTGAATGGCCCTGCATAATGGGTGCGCTCCTGCTAACGTGGCCAACTGCTGCATCGGCCAAAATTGCAAGGTTGGCAAACAGCAATTCCTGATAGGAGCGGCTTGATGGGTGGCAGGGTATCAGGGGGAGGTAAATCCGACACGTAGCCCACAAGTTGTTGATGGGAAATTGAAGCGAAGCATGTGTGCTCAATTTGCAGCTTCCTGGCGTAATGCACAATTACTTTGGGCCAAGGGTGAAAGGTGTTCGAATATTACATATGCACACACAGAAAAAAGGTATTCACTTGAGAGGTTTTGATGTAAATATAATAGGAATTGGAAGAGGATTTGATAAAGTACGAGCAGGTGCAAGGAAAACTATTTTTAAAAGTTGGGCAATGTATGTAAAAATAATGTTTATTATGAAGGAATATTCAATATAAGAGGCTACATGGATTATTAAATCTAAAATCGAATATACAAAGACTTCATACAAACGATTCTTTATTTTTTTTTAAATTTCCCTTTAAGTTTACCTGCTTAAAAAGGGCTATAAATATTTTCTTTCTGTGCATAGTTAGGCCCAAAATAACACCGGATTAGAAAAATTACATTTGTTCATTGAAACGAACAAATTTCCATTTACAATGCCGGCACATTTTGCGGCAAACCGCATTAATACAACACCCATCCTCCACCGAACTGAGTCTGAGTGTGCAATTGGGGAGTGCTTTCATCAAAGTTCATTAGGCACACACACACACTCTTCCTCCTATTCTAGGCGGT
Source organism: Drosophila ogumai (assembly GCA_018904815.1). Taxonomy (NCBI): domain Eukaryota; kingdom Metazoa; phylum Arthropoda; class Insecta; order Diptera; family Drosophilidae; genus Drosophila; species Drosophila ogumai. Next base: position 12,615 of record JAEIIJ010006448.1, read on the forward strand.
CAAAATTCATAAATAATCGCACCACACTCACCTGTTCGTTGTTCGTTTTGCGGGGATGCTTTTTAATGCCTCTCCTCGCCCGCGCCTTGGCGGCAAAGTAAATTCGTATGTACACAAAGACCATAATGCAGCTGGGTATGTAGAAGGAGCCCAGTGCCGAGTACAGCACGTAGCCAATGTCATCGCTTAGCTGCAACGAAAAAACAAAAGAGGGTGAAGGTTAATTACATACAAGGGTTCAAACGGAGTGTCTAAAAAGGGGGGTCTAATGTGAGGTCAATTGGGTCGAATGTCGTGGGAAAAGTCACCATTATTGTTAATTAATATTACTTTTTATAAAAACCCCTTGAGGTTACTGCTTTAAATAAATTATGAATGTAATACTTTTGGCTTTTGTGATTGTATTTTATTACTTTTTATTTTATTAAAGGATGAAAGCAAGCGGCCTTAATAGAGTGGAGAAAACGGTTTTGAACCTGTTAGCGGAGTGGCCCAACTGACAATCAAAATTCCTTTCAAATGTCTACTTAAATCGCGGTACGTTTTATAATTTTTCCTTTATAATAATATTTATTATGAGTATTAAATCCAAACCGGTAATTAATGAACACCACATCACCTTTACCAGATCAGATCCCATAAAAGCTCAAAGTAACCACTTGAATTTCCAGGCTAAAATAAATTTCTAAATCAATTACGAGTATTTAACTTGAACCCATTTACCAGATCCCTTAACTGGCTTTTATTTAATTTAGTTCTAGCTGATAAAACATAGCACGTTTAATTTTCTCAATCATTGAACCTCTCTCTCTCTTATCGAACTTGAAGTTTCCCCCTGGCTGGCTTTATTCGAGCTTGTGAAAGGCATTAACTTTTCCTAGTTACCTCAACTATCGCTGGCCAGATTAAATTTATTGCATAACATCCGCTGCCTTTCTCCTACATTTTACCGGATTTTTCATCCCATTGGCTTGTTGCTTTGGGCCATATTTTTCGGCCTGATAGCGGTGTGGGGGTCATTGAGTGCATTAGGCTGATTTAGTAGAAAATGCATTCTGCTGCCACCGAAAAAAAAATGTTCTTGTCTGCGGCCCGGTTTTGCTGCATTTTTGTGAAAAATGCAAAGTGCACTAAATTTCATAATGGTAAATGAAGCAAAAGTATTAGATTACCAGGCCACAAAGGGGCTTCCTTTGCCTCCATTACCGCTTGGCAGCGAAAAGTTTCCAGGTAGTTGCAATTGCATTTTATTAAAGCTGCCGGAATTAAATCGTCTCATACTTTCTGCTCTTGATGCTTTCTGGCGGATGGCCAACTCGCTCTCTCTTCACAAAAATTATGCAAATTATGTGTTTTGATGAAAGGCATACAAAAAAGTGCACTTGACGGCCGGTAAGTTGTTGGGTTGCGAAGGGATTTTCCCGAGCAGCTTTTGCCCTTTTCAGCTGCTGTTCGTTCGCGTTGTTCGCCGGCGAGTGGCGTGCATAATGAAAAGCTTTTGTCCCGTTGTTACTGCCACTGCTTATGGCTCACCTCAATCCCTGTTCAGGTTGGGTCCTGGAAAATGCATAATTCTGCACGCAGGAAAAATGCCGCGGGGAATCGGAAAAAATTCCTCGCAATCGCACTGAATTTAAGGTAAAAGGTAAATTAATACAATTTCAGGAAGTGATAGCTGGTGCTGATTCCTGGATACAATATAAAATACATTAAAATTCTGAAAATTCGTAGAAGGGTAATTTTTCTTGAAATATAGGAAGCCAGGCGTGATTTTCGTGTTTTTATTAATTATCAGGAATGGGAATCCCAATTAGAAACAGCTATAAAGTCAATTAAAATTATGAAAACTACAAGGTTTCCTTGAAGCTAAGCTTTTCCTGTTCTTTATTTTGTGGAATTTCCCCAAGTGCATCGTAAATCCCTGCTAGACATCAGCTGGTCAACTTAAGCTCAGTTGCCTCTGCTGGCTGCAGTGGCCGGTTAAGAAATCGACTAGCAATTTATAAAAAATGCTCTACGTATTTCATATAGTACCATATATAGCCGTATATCTGGCAAAGAAGCACGGTCACAAACGAAATTTATTTAAGTTTTAAGCAGCTTACCCTGGCACACACACCCCGCATAACCAAATTGAATTGCAGGAGAGCCAACTGTAAATACGAGCACATAGCTGCACTCGCATGCGAAGGAGCTTAAGTGCAGCCCAGTTTATCATAAGCCGCAGGCGAGAGCGATGCAGCCGAAACAGGCTGAGCTAGACAACTTTATCCTGCTGCCAAAGCAGAAAATAAATTTCCAACAAACCTCTTCAGCGCCTCGCCTGCGCTTGCAGGCACAAAATAAGCATAAAGTATTAAGCGTTTGGGTATAATGTTGCCGAAATATACATCAAGTGGCAGGTTGAGGCGGGAGCAGGAGCGGGAGCATGAGTAGGATCAGGAGCTGGCTGGAGCCACCAACAGCTACTTAAGCTGGATTCTTGAATGCTGACGCTGTCTCGGTATTCAACTTATTGCCTGCCACAGAGGCAGCACGCAAACTGCACTTGAATAAATCAGTGAAGCTGCTTCAATTAACATTAAAATAGTGGTAAAACAAAATAGCAAGGAAAATAATTTTGTAGATGCATTAAAAAGAGGAAAGATAAGAGATATAAAATATAATAAATAATATAAAATACATGCACGAAAATACCCTTAAGTTTAACTTTAATTTTTGTAATTCACTAGGAAATTTATCCTTTTCTACCAGTGTACCTGCTGCACTGGCTGCCACCGAGTTTGCATTGCTGCAGCTCCTCTGGCTGCACCAATATAAATGGTCTCATCATTTACGGTTTACTGTTGATATATTGACAGCATTTGTCAGCGCTTCACGCGCAACTGAAACTGAAACTGAACCCTAAGCGAACTGTAATCATTAAGCCCAAAACCTTATTTAAGTTTGCAGGCAAACGAGTCTCTTTTTCGGGGGGAAAATTAAAGCCAAAAGTTGTCGAAAAACTTTTCTGGGTAGGCCCAAAAGTTGCGCATACGCGATGTGTGTCAGGAAACACCTGTAGCAACAACTGGGCGAAACTTTTCCACGCACACTAGCACACACGACGACAACGATAATGATGTTGAGCCGTGTGAGAGGAAAAAAAGGTGGAAAAATATTTTATTAACGCATTTGAACAAAGCTCTTAAACTGACATTTGTGCGGGCCAAGAACGTGTTGCTAGCAGCGCAGGAAACTAGTCGCCGAACAAATAAATTGTCAACTGTGCGTGACGATAACTTTGCGCAGCGGATTTAATGTAATTGAAAACTTCACTTTGTCGCTGCATTTCCCTTGTTCACAGAGGGAGAGAGAGAGAAAGCGAGGGAGCTTCCCGTTGGCCCGTTGGCCCGTTTTCCGTTTTCTAGTTGGCAGTTTCCCCTTAACCCACTTTCCCCATTTCCATGCACCTTCAATCTTTCCACAAGCCTGCCTGCAAGTCCAGAAGCCTCCCCTCAATCCACCCACAAGCTGCATTTGTGCTAATTTGCAGATTTTCAAATTGCAGAGGGCGCGCCTTTGTTTATTTAAAAGTTTTTCCTCGCGAAGAACGAGCGTGGGAAGGCGGAGAGCGCCAAAAGAAAACAAGGAGCGAGCGAGCGAAAAAGAAAAATAATTATTCTGCAATTTTTAATTAAATGGCAATGGTAATTGTTGTTGCCGCTCCAGCTCCAGCTTCCTGGGGAACTTAAGCTGACGGAAACAAAAACTCATTATGCGCCACCAAATTCGTTAGTCGAGCGGCATGAGCCGCGGAATCGGGAGAAGGTCCTGCCGGGAACCAGGAGCAACAGCTAAAAGAGTGTTGATGATGACAAGAGCTCGGAGGAGCGAGAAAAAAAAAACGGGAAAAAAGTGATGAAAGGGCTGACGAAGCCCGAGTGGAAATTTATTGAAATGTAAACATGAAAAAGCAAGCTGAAATGAGCGTAATTAAAAATATTAAATTCCGCATCTTTCTTACGTACCACGTGGCGTATGAGCAACGCTTTAAAGGTAAATCAACTCGGACCGGTCTGGACCGAAACGAGCGCCTGCCTTTGGGGCTTCTGGCCACCAATAGCTGCCAGCAGTGGCAAATAATATGTAATGAAAGAAAATAAAGAAGGAATTCCGCTGTAAACACAAAAGAATTTCAATCCGCATTGCACTGCAGAAAGTTTACGCGTCGAGAGCTTATAAAAAAACGAAACGAAGCCACTGCAAAAAGAGTTGAGTCAAGCGCACAAATGTGCAAAAAATTTCCTTGAAACTGGGAATATATGAAAAGGAGCAAATTTAATAATAAACTGGAAGAATGTAAGCTTTTTATATTTCTGCAACATTTAGAACACACTTTTACATAAGGAAATTGTAAATAAAAATAGGAAAAATAAAATAGAGAATATAAAGAAACGATTTAAAATAATATTTCTTTTATTATGCTTGTGTCTATTCGTTTTTCATCTACAAAAATTTCTGTGTTTGGCTTTCCTTAAAGAAAAGCTAAGATTAAAAGGAGAACATCAATTTGACAAATAAAACATGGGAAACGAAAAAATATATATGTATGTATGTACATTTATATATTTTTACTTCCTGTGTATGAAGTATACAAAAAAAGTGCGTTCGAGGACGTGTAGGACACTGGAATAAAAAAAAAGGGAGGACAACGAGTCCGGCAGTGCTGGCTGTCATCATCAGCATTGTTGTCGGTGCTTGTGCAAGTTTTTTCAACAGCAATAAGCCAGGACCGGGAAGGACTTCGAAGGACTGCCGAACACATTTGGACACGCCAAGGCCAGCGACGCACTGAGACAATCAATAAATCTAAAGTGCAACTACAGGCGACGACTACAGTTTTCAATTCGAACGGCGACCAGTGACTCGGTGGCTCCTTGGCCCTCGTTTCCGCCTGCCCCCTTTTGACGATGTTGTCAATACTTGTTGGGGGACGGTTTGCCCAAACCCCGAAGCCCAAAGAAAACTATGGAAAAGCGAGGAAAACTCTCCTCCCTTTTCCTGCTCGCTTTGCCCTCTTGTTTGTCGCTGCTCGCTGAAGCAGCCATTTTGCACAGTTTGCATAGCCAATTTGCCTGGCAGTAGTTTTTCTTTTCGCCTTTGACTTCGAGTTGTGACTTCCACATCCTCCCTTGAAGGAGCTTCTCTGCATTTCAATTGACTGCATTTCGCATTGGCATTTTACCATTGCCCTTCCTTATTTTCTATTAGTGTATTTGGTGTAGTATTTCCACGCTGTCGTCATCCAGAGAGTGGCCTTCCTGTTCACTTTATTTGCCTGCGCCTTTTTCGCATTTCCACAACTTAACGCTTGCCCGCACATGCCATAATCGTAAATCAAGTGGCTCCTTCCCAGAAGAAGCCGGAGTGCCACTCAAATGAGGGCTAATGCCTGGGATCCCTCCAGTGCGGTCCAGTTGTCCCTCTCCTCGCACCATTACGCTCACGACAATGACCAGCACGAGGAGTACGGCGACTTTTTTAACAATTAAAAGCCACTGACAATGGATAGGAAAGGGAAACGGGAAGAGTCCTTACACTCGAAAAGAAAGGAATTGAAAGAAAGTCAAAGAAACAAGCGACTGATGTTTTAGTTACCAGACATGATTACAGTATTTGTATTTCTATTAAAAGAATATCTGTAAAAATATGCATTTAATAATCAATATATTTTTGATCTCTCCCTTTCGATTCCTCTCTGGGGGCAATCTGATTTCCATTTCAATTCATTTAATAAATTCCGCGGCGAAAACTCAACGCCTCGAGGGTGTTTTTTATGCCATTGGCATGGCCGATTTGTTATTGCCGCTTAATTGCGGCCGACGGCATGCTTCATTAAATTGCAATTTTTCAGACTTACCCAGGGCTTGCCCAGGCCAGCGCTAAGCCATGCAAATGCATTGCCGTTCCGCTAAAAAAAAATAGGCAACAATTTGCGGCAAGGAGGGAGAGAAAGTAAAAATTCCAGCGGAATTATGCTGCGGGCTTTTTAATTGTTGTGGCCAGTTTTATGGTTTTATTATTTGATTTCGTCCGTTCGCAGTAACTGTGTGCTGCTGCTGGATTTCCCTTCCTGAAACGTCCCTTTTATTATGCGGCCTGATATTTTTAATGGCAACCACTTTATGCTGATTGCCAGCCAGGCCGGGTCCGACTCGGCTTAATATTATCGTAAAAATAAAATAGCAACAAAACAGCTCCAGTAGCAGCAGCGGCAACTGTTGCGCTATTGTTATTGTAGTTGCAGGCCTGAGCTTTTGTTGTTATTTTTTATAAATCGTCGTCGGCTACGGAAATTGCTTGTTGACACGCAGATTGTGTGGGAGGGGTTGGAGCGGAGGGGTTCGGAGTGTGGGGGCGTGACCTGACCTAGTCCACGGCAATTTGTTTTCTCACTTTGCCGCCTTGGTCAATTTTGAGTCGTTTTTACAGTTTTTGATACTCTTTCGAGGGGATGAGTTTAATATAGAATTAATTCAAATGTCTCGTTAAGAAATATTGTATTTTTGGGTTAATAATAAAATATTTTAAAATATTTTAATGCTGTCGAGGTGAAAGTTTTTGTTTTAATCTTGAAAATGTTAATCTATCCATACAAATATGTTTCAAAGAAGATATTTTAAAGAGATGGGAGATCTCATTATTTAAATGTACTTATTGGTGTTTGGTTTATTAAACTTAACTTAAAACTTGTCTCAAAATGTAAACTTTAGTTTTAATACCCTACAAGGCAATAAAAAAGAGTATTTCTAATTCTTCCTACCAAATCCATACCTACTTTTTAGCTCCCGGTTGCTGTTTTGCCCGCTTTTTTTTTTTGGCTACGCAAATTGTGATTGATGTTTGGCGTTAGATGACTATAATTATGCAACACGATTTGCCTTGCGTTTTATTTGATTACCGGTTGCGGGCTGGGCTGGCTCATTGTGTGGCCAGAACGACGCCCGCCCCTCCCCTTTGATGACTTTATTCCGGCTAGAATATATTGGGAATATTCAATGGGGGATTCATGGGCCAAATTCAAGGGGGTGATGGGCGATAAGCGAACTGTTCCGGGGACTACCGACCTATTGATTTTGTGTCATTGGTGTTTCGGTGCTCACGAAAAACAAATGAGTTGTGTAATTAATACGGGCTTTTGTCTTGCCGTAATGGCAGGCCCATAAATAGCACAATAAGCCAATGTTTTTGGGCTTCGAACCGTAGTATGTAACGCAAAATAGCAGAAAATTAATTTTCATATTGCTTTCGGGGGGTGTGTGTCTTTTCTTCCCCTTCCAATTCCATCCCCTATGTGAGCCTGAGGCTAAATGTATGCTAATATTATGCCTTTAACCACAATGTCGCATGCATTGTTAATCATCTGCAGTTGCCGGTTGTAACAAATTGTTGCCAAATGGTTGTTTTGGGGCTCCGCAAACTTTGTGCACAAGTGCGACCGAAACTGGCAACGGCATCGTTAATTTTAACAGTAAATTAAATACGAGCCTTTCTCGCATTTGCCTGTGGGAAGCTGCCACTGAGCCGTGTTTCCAGGCCCAGACAGGCAGTTAACCGGCCATAGTCATGTTTTCTCTACACTCGAAAATAATTCAAACTGAATTGTATTATTTAATAAATATGTATTTATATTTTTGACAGAAGTTTTCTGACAGAAATTTAAAGCTTTATAATTTTAATTAAATAATATGTGAAGTTAAACTTATATTTGGGAAATATTTGCACCTGATTAGGGGTGAAGTATAGCTTTAAAAATCCATTGACTTGACATAGACACTAATAATTAAATCAGGGTTCATAGTATTTATTCCCAAATTTATTTATCAAACTCTCTAATTATCTTGTTCAAAAACTAACCCTGAATTACCCAAAAACTTTATTTTTCGTGCACTTTTAGCTAAAAGCCGACTGTCCCAATGTTTTTGTTCGTGAGTAGCTGCCAAGCCAATTGGAAATTTTAAATGAAATATATTCGTGCGGAAGCATGGCGGTACTCTTAATGTAGCTAAATCAAAAGCTGGCTAAAACGTGTTTATGCCGAATTGTTGACCAAATTTCCAACTGGCCAGCTTTAGCCGGCCAAAAATAATTACTGTGTTGTGCCCGGCGAACAAATCTTGTTGGTTGGCTTTGGCACGAACAGACAAACATGCAGCAGGAGGCCGGCAGGCCAGGACAGGCAGGCAGCAACAATGTTTCACAAATTTTAACGCTTAATGGTTATTGACACACACAAACAGAGCCGCAGAGCAAGAGACAGAGAGAGCGGGTAAAAGGGTCATAGGTGACCCTAAGGAACGGGGTGGCGAGTGGGGCAAACAGCATGACACTCGTCGTAGCAAGCCGGACAAATGAACAACCGCTGGTGCAGCAGCCATGGACAAGTTGCCATTGGGGCTTTGTCGATGCGGTCAAACGCATGAGGGGGTTGCTGGGTGTGCTGGGGGTTTAAGGGGTGGCAAATGCTGGGGGATTCAACCGCAACCGATAGCTAGGACAGCAACGATAACAGCAGAGCAAGAACACCCTCGCCCGCTTGCCACTCGACAAGCAAAACAGTTTTCCACATCTCACGCATCCTCGTCTGTTTGTTTGTTTCCCCTGCCTACGGTTGTTATTTATGGTTTTAAATACTTGAAAATGTGTGTACGTATATCTGGTAATATTCAAATTGAATACAAGTACAGTGGATATTGCTACTAGGGTTGATTTTTGTATAAATTCAAATTTATTACATTTTAATATGTTGTTTGTAGAGGATAATTAACTGTGCTTAACGTTATATGTATCTGCAGGGTCTTAAATAGGTTCTTACAACCCTTTACTACTCATATAGGCTTATTATTTCATGTTAACGTTGCGTATACGCAATATATGCAGCTAGTGAAATTAAAATTGAAATAAAGCCTTACGGCCACCTTAGATCATATTGAGTTTAATGACCTCCTCTCAAGCCTATCAAGCGGAATTAAAAAGTTTCCGTCTCACTAGCCTTTAGGAGAATATCAATTTGATTAAGTGGAAGAAGGATTTAAAATTTAAATCCAACTCGAAGAGCTCACTCTCACACTGATTGTGTGATTGTTTTACGACCACTAACAGCATCGATATTGGCAGCATTCGTTTTCATTATCCCACCGTACTCTGCACACTCCCGAGTGCAATTTCATTAATGGCTAATTAATTGCAACTTTATTTTGCGGTCCGTCCGCAATGGCAGCCAACCGACCAACCATTTTGTGTTGCATCGAAATGTGTTTGGTGCACGCAACGCGGATGAAGGGAAGGCAGGAAGGCAACAAGCCACACGGTGTTGGAAGTCAGACAGGAAGAGCATACGTTTTGTTATGCGAAAATTCCGGTAATAATTTCATTTTAATTTTTTATTAATTTTTAAGCACAGCACTCCTTGGCACGAGAGCCGTTGCATATACAGTGCACTTGATATTAAGCGATTGCACAAGGCTCGACTGGACTGGGCTGGGCTCTTTTCGCTCTCTTTGCGTGTTTTAAAATCGTTAAACATGTGCACACACGCACTAAAGACGAACTAAAGCCCCAACTAATTAGTGCTCTAATTAGCGTTATTAAAATACGGCACTGGCTCGGGCTCGGGCTCGGGCTCTGGCGTTTTGGGTGGTGGTGGAGCGATGGCAAAGACTGTTCCCGAGGCGGTTCTCAGTGATCCGAAGGGTGGGAAGGCAGCTGGGGTGAGTGTAACGCTTGGCAGCTGCAAGGCTGCTGCCTGGATGCCTGTCTGCCTTTGCTGCCTTTTGCCTGGGAAGCTGCCCATTAAAAGCACATTTAAGATGTTTACAAACGTGTTTTCAGACGTTGCACACACGTACGCCCCCACGCTCACACGCAGTTGGTCTTACACTGAGGGGAAGGATGTATGGCAAATAGCTTGACAACAATTTAAAAATTAAATTTAACTTAAATAAGGTACTTTCTTTATGAAGAGAAAATATCAAATTTAATTAATTAAGTTATTTATTTATAGGATTGTTGACTCTATTACATTTTGTAATTCTCCCTGTGCAACTCCACGCATTCAGTGTCAGTTTTTGCACTGTTTTTCTGCGAAACTAGAACTATATCGCTGCTGCGGAAGAAGCAACTGCTGCGGGGCGGAAGCGGATGTGTACGCCGGCAGAGGGAACGAACGCAGGAGCAGCAGCAGCAGCGAGAAAGAATAGCCTGTGTGAAATTAGAGGCATCGGGGCGGTACAGACAACATTTACTACCGACATTACCGCAGAAGCCAGGAGAAGAGCATAGGCAGAGGTGGAGGGAATCTGAGCACTTTTGATTGGCCCTAAATGAGGGCGAGGGCGTTCGAGGCGGCCAAATGCGAAAACTTTACTTTAATTGACAGCAAAAAGCAATTTGCCTCATTACAAGCAACACGAGCGTAATTAAATGCTGCCCTGGGGCCCAGAGCTGCTTCTCTGTTGCTCCCTTGCTCCCCTGCCGCGACCCCGAAGGAATCGTCAGCCCAATCCCGACACCGACACCGATTTTCCTCTTTGGGATTAGGGGAGGGCGGCGGCAAAAAAAAAAAGCTTTAAATTTCGCAACGCTTTGACCGACATCGCACAAAAGGGTCCAGCAGACAACAGACGACATGCGATTTAGTTTCTTATTTGACACTTTTCCGCAGAGCTTTTGCTTCGGTTTTATTTTGCCATTTTCCCTCTTTTTTATTCCGGTAGGAGACCTTCGGCATCTGTGTCGACGTCCGCTGCAGTCATGGCAAATGTCATTTAAAGGACAATAATGGCGGTCGTTGCTGCCGCTTGAAAAGTTCCCTTCGTTTTTTTCGCCTCTTGGCTGGGCGCCGCATTTAAAGTCAAGTTAAAGTTCAAGTTACTGTGAAAATGTGCGTCAGCTGCGTATCCCGGTATCGATTTACCCAGAATGTGACATAATTATTGCTCTGTTAACACACACTCTTACACTCTTGGGCCGCCGAGCGAAAGCGGAGCACGAGACTCCTTGAGGATGAAGGCAAGAAGATGAAGGCGTCCCCGAAGAGCAGGACAAGTGCCAGGGAGATGAGCCAAGGCTTCAGCTTACGAGGGAAATATTGCACGGAAAAAATATGAAAGGGGTTGGAAATTAGGTCTTAAAATAATGAGAATTGTGGATTTATAGTAGCTAAAATATTTGGATAATAAGAAGCATAGATTACTCCTTAGAATCACACAACATTTTAGGAGGATCAACCTACAGAGAAAATATTCAAAGTAAAATTTAAAGCAAGGTTTTTAGAGACAGTCCTGAAATTAATTACACTATCGGTAAAAAAATGGCATTAATTATATGGTACTTAAATCTAACTACTATTTTTTATATATTATTATTCCTTGCAGATTTTAAAAGTTTATTTCAAATTTAAATATCATTAAAATTCCCTACAGTGTATATTACTTTTTTTTAGAGTGTGCTGCTCTACTCTACTTTATGGCAGTCTTGTGCCTCCGACATGTCCCCACTCGGCTGGCGATTTATGTGCGGAGGGAGGGTTGGTCAGCGAGCGGCAAAGTTTTCATTAATTGTACTCGCATGTCAGCAGAATAGAAAAAGAGCGCCGCCCTCTGGCTGCGGCAGGCATGTAATTTAATCAAGAGATGAGGAAACTTTAAGCCATATCTTTGGGGCCAAGCAGGCTCAGCAGAAAGTTTTTTTTTTTACTTCTTTAGGTTTCTTCAAGGGAAGTGAGACACTCGGGGTTGCAGAGTAAATATTGAAATCTACAACCTCTGACCCGCATGACAGACGGAACAACAAGGATAACAATGCCCCGCATACAAATTTGTGGGCGTTGCTGAAGAGATTTGTAAACAATATTTTGTGGCATACATTTGGGACAGCCGCTGCCTGCCTGCTGCTCTCCTTCTTGTACACAGAATATATAACATACATATATAGGTATATATATTGGCAGGGTTCTTTGGTCTTGGCTCATCTCGATTTCGGTTTCGGTTACAGACGTTGCCTACTTTTTTGGGCCAGCTATTTTGTGTGTTCTTTTTATTGGGCTTCTCAGTGTGTCTGCTGTGAAGTATTCGTTACATTGTTGCTCGTTTATTTGGCTTACGGCTCGACTTTTTCTTTTTTCCTTTTATATATATATTTATATATAATTTTTTTGGCTGAACTTTGACGGCTGGCGGGCAGGCTGAGCAGAAGGTTTTAGCGGATTTAAGAATTTTTCATGAAGCGTATAATGCGAGAAATGAGCAAACGAGATTAAAACTTCCCCTTCGTCCTGCGTTTCTTTATGAACTGATCGGATGCGAGGAAGTCTCAGAGAAGTTGGCACTTTGCCGATGCAATCAAGCGTGAGCATAAATATTTATGGTACACATTTTTCGGCTCCAATCAATTTTGCATTAGTCAAAAAGAAAATATAAAAACCAAAAGCAGACGAAGTAAAAAAAAAAAGAACATATTTACAGACACACTATACAGATGAAAATCATAGCAAATGTTTCGGCATAATTTCACAAATACAAAAGATGAGACAGAATTGCGTTGGTAACACAGAAATTTATTACAACTGTCAGGCCGGCAGATACTTTACTGATGTGGCCCAGACAGCGACGGCGATTGCTCGCTTCGAGGCTCGTGATTGCTTTGCAGTTTTCAGAAATATAGCTCCTGGGTCTTGCGTGTCCTTTTGTCCTAGTCCTATGCGTAGTTATGTCTGATCATAAAATCAATATGCGCATACTAAATTTTTATTTCTTTACAATTTGTGTACGAATTTGTGCGACACTCCTCCCCGTCGGTTTACGATTTTCCGCAATGCCTTTTGGGTTTTTTTTTTTTTGCTTTGTTTTTTGTGTGTCAGTGCCTTTTGTTTTTTATTTTTTGCTTTTGTTGTTTTGTAGTCCATTTAATTCATGCCATCTAGGACCTCGCCAGCTCTGGCAGGGTGCACATGCTTTGTCCATTTCGGGGGAAATGGGAAACGTTGTTTTGACATATTTTTCTCGTTTATAGGTCCCTTGATCCGCTGGGTGTTGCTTCACGATTTTTTGTTGTTTCCTTTTATATTTGGTACTCAGGGAAAATGGGGATATATAGGTTTATTTGCAACCCTTTAAAGTTTTTACATTATCAAAGGAAATAAAATTATATTAATAATAATTAAACTAGCAAGGGCCTAAGTTGTAATGTATATTTACTAGATCGGTTATATTCTTTATTTGTTGGTTCTTCAGTAAACGCTAAAGAGATCTAAAAACTTTTTTAATTTATTCGTATTTCATCTATAAAAGAATATAATAATATTAAAATAAAATATAATAGGCATTGTGTCTTATTATTTCCTTTAAGATGTTCTTTTTTATTTATTTAAATAAATAATGTATAATGTATAATGTTTTACTAACCAGAGACTGGATATTTAATAGTCTTGACATTTCCCTACCAAGCGCTTTTCCGCCCATTTTTCCTTCCTTTTTTTATTATTCAGCTTGGCTTTCTTTGACCCTGCTGGCATTGGCATTCCCACACGGCGTATGCTTGATAATTGCTTTGGCATTTGGCAACGCCTTTGACACGGTAAATGACTGGCGAGTATTTGCTTGGCTGGTTTCCTAATTGTGTTTGCCCAAGGCTCCACAGCTACCAACATTACGATGAACGAGGAGGATTCATGTAAGCCACTCCATTATGTCATTTAGGGCATTCAATACAAATTGGTAATATCTCATTTATTCCCATTTTGGTCTTGTCTTCTCGCACATTCATCCATTCGTCTCTGCCCGCCCTTGGATGAAGATGGATCAAGGGGGTGATGAGTGTGTTTGTGTATGTGTGGTATATCTATATCTCTATATAAGTGTGTACGTGTTGGCCGCAAAGTCCTGCTGACCACGCAGGCAAACAGGCAAAACAAACAAGCAAACGTAGATACTACAGGCGGACAGCGAAAAAGCTGAGAGACGAACGGGACACTCGTTCACTGTCAGTGTTGGCGCTGGCGAGTGACCAAATGTCAAATATACAACGGCACACACTTATTCCATTTCCAGATTTATGGTGGGAATCGCAAGTGTTTCGTCCGTCCGTCCAACTATCCCTCACCACTCGAACAAGAATGATGTACTGAGGGAATTTGTGGGGTTTTTTGGGTTAATTAAATTCTAAGTGAATTTGAGGTATATTAATGTTTAATAAATATAAGAGTATTATTATTTTAATATTTCTGCTTGCCTTCTCTTATGATTTCAATTACATTTATAAACAAATTGCTTTTAACACAAACATTTTCCTTTAATAATTTCAGACACTTTACTAATTAAGTTATAATTCACAAAGGAAACTTGTTAGCATTCATTCAATATATTATTTGAAAGAGAAGCTTGTATTTAAGCGTTGATTTATCATTGATAAAGTGTATTTAATTATTGCTTATTTTAATTCATATGTCATTGATTGATGTTCCTCTGAAAGCCAAGACAATAATTAACCTTATCCACCTGTAAGTACCTTCCCTTTGGCTTAGTGTAAAAGTGAAGTGTGCTGTTGTGACTCCTTGGCCAATGCACAATAACAGCAATTTCCGTTGACGCCAAGCGTCAGTGTCACTCCATCTGTTCCTCTGCTTTGAGTCCTATGTGTTTTCTGTATTTTTTTATTTTTTTGATAGCTTGAGCTGCTGCTCCATTGGGGCTACATCTGCCGCTCCAGGTTTTGACTTGGTTTCTGTTTCAGTTCCTAGCTTTCACTTCAGCTTCACTCGCGGAAAACATGTCAACAGATTGCGGATTGTAGCTGCATTTTCCATTTGATTGCGTTGCCACAACAGTTTTCCCCGGTTTTGCTCTGTTTCAACAAACACAAAAAAAAAAAAAAAGAATCCCTTCACACAATGTAATATGTTTGGCTGCTGTATGGTCCCAGGGATGATGCAATATCCTTCCATCGACATGTCCTCCTTCTTTTGAGCTTTCATCAATCCCAGAGTCACGGTCCTCCGCATTCCGCCGGATTTGTGGCTTCAATTACTCGTAGCGGGACATGGATTCTACGCACGTATTCCCGCTCGCTGTTTATGTCCGTGTAAAGAGTTTAACATGTGCTTGGCTGCTCGTGTCCTGCCACAACCCAAAACGCATATTTCTTCCTTTGCGGCAGCACGTACACAATCCGGTTATAATATATAACTACAAATGGAATTTATCTCTCCATCCAGTGCCTGCCTTTCCTTTTTGGGTGTATGTGTGTGTCCATGTCCTGGGGCAAAAAATTATTGACATGTTTGGCTGCTGCTGCAAAGTTAAATTTCTGTGGGCGATTTTATAATTGCCTTCTCGGACTTATTTTGGGTTTGAAATACTGATTTAGAGCTGCTTTAGGACTTGTTTTTAATTTAGAAAGGTTGGGACTAAATTATATTAAAACTTCAATAAACCAAACCTATGTTCTCTAAGGATGTTCTAGCTGTTTTACGATTTCTTGATGACATTCACCTATATATCTATTTTGTTTCATAAAAGTGCCACCATTGCAATAAATTAAATCTACTGTAATTTATCCCCTACTAACCACTATTTCCAGTATTATAAGGTAACAGCCTGCCAACATTAAAGCCAAACTAGTTCCTGGAAATTTTAGTTACCTATATATTAACGCCATGCAACTAAGCACACCGGGGGCTTTTCCTTAAATCCTTTTGCATGCTTCTGCACCGTTAAGCCCCATTGGCTGCGCTAAAAGTGTCATAAAATGTGTCCATAAATAAAATCGACTGACCAAGTGACTGACTGACTGACTAGAGCCCCGAGAGCAGCTCGTCATTAAGCGCGTGCGTGTTGCCGGCTTATAACTAAACGGCTTAGTCGGTAATGGACCAGACCCGGTCCACGGAGAACTTAATTTCCAGGCCAGATGAGCGGCCTGGACTGATTAAAGTGGTTTCACCGAGCCACGTAAATAAATAACAACGGTAGGAAAAATATTCGGTTGAGGTTGGAATTTTGCTTAGACGAAAGTCAAATTGAAACTTGGGTTTGCTTTGGTTTCGCTTCGCTTCGGTTTGTTTCGGTGTGGTGCCCTGTGGCCAGGCACAAACATGGGCCAGCTCAGCTCAGCTATAAATTATGATCACAGCTAAACTTTATGCCATACACACACAGAAACACACACATGTGGCCGGCTGAATATTTTATGCTAACACCCAAACCACAAGACCGACTCAACCCCGACTCAAATCTCATGAAGTGAACATAAAACATGCAAATTAAAAGGTCCAAACACGTCGACGTCGTCGTCGTCGTCGTCCTGCTGCTAGTTGCAGCTGAAGCACACAGACACGCACAAAGTGAACTAATTTACACAAAAACAATACAATTTGCGAACCCTTGTTCCATTTCCTCCTTCCGCTAACCCCAACCCCGATTCCATTTGGCATCCCTATGCCATAGAGTAACCCCATTCCCGGTTTGCTTAGCTCACAGCCAAATGGCGCCACCTAGACATTTATAACCCGGCTTTCTTTCATTCATTTCCTCTCGCCCTTTCTCTTAGCCTTCCTCTGGCGATCTCTGTCGCTCTTCTGCGGACCCTCTCAGTCGCACACATGCGTGCCTGGGCGGCCACATTGTAAATCTTACTGTCAGAACATACAGACACTGGGCCACTTCATTTGAAGTGTATTCATACACTAGGCGAAAAGTCTATAAAAATGGCCAGAAAAAGCCTTTATAACAATTAGAACTAGGGATAGTATTTGTATTTCAAAGTTTAAAATGATTTAACATATAATTATAACAATGTAATAGTGATATTGAGAACGATGATTTGAACGTTCTTCTCGCTAGACATCACTATACAAATCCCTACCCAAAACATTTTTCCTACTGGTTGTTTCCATATTCAAATGTTGAAGGCAATATTTTTCGATCTGTCTAATTTTGATAAATATTAAATTTACAAAACTCGGGAAATACTAATAAGTGCGGTACCTTTGATCAATATTATTTTGGGAAGTTTTCCCCTCGATGTGCATTGTTTCCCCTTATTACCTTTGGAATACATTTTTTTAACAGTGTAAGTCACAAAGATAAAGGGATGAGCACTCTATGCTATCACATACACATACACACCCTCTGTTTAGCACTGAAGGAACCTCTTTGGCATATTTTTCACGCGCACACTTGAGCCTCGCACAGATACAAACCAACACTCTGGAGGCAGGAAAAGGGAAAAGGACAGGGACAGGGAAAGGGACAATCAATGCCAGCCGTTTATGCCAAAAGCCAGTGATGTTGGGCGTCGTTTTTGTGTGTGCTTAGATACCTTTTATTTCCCTGGCTTTGACTTTGCCTTGGCTTTGGCTTCGGCTTTGGCGCTGGCTTCTGGCGCATGTATTAAGTTTTACCATACTAATTTGCCGGATAGTTTTGTATGGGTGCGTGCTTCTGTGGCCCTCTTAATTACATTGCCTTTTTGTGTCCTCTGGCTCTGCTGCTCACTGATAAAGGCGAATAAGATGTCTAGCCGCGCGTTGGGTGGAAGTAAGAAGTTAAGTGGAAATTATTTTAATCAAATAACGGGGGGTGCTGGGGGCTGGGGGGAAAAGTTTCAGCGCTGAGCAACAGTTTCCCCTTAGGCTGTGGGCTAGAAAAATTGCTCATACGCTCCGTTGCCGACATTTGGTTTTGGCCTCAAAAATGGCCAAACTAATTTATTTGATTCATTTGAATGCAGATTGTGTGCTTCCCCGATTACATACACTCACACATACACTCAGGCACTCTTATATTTACAGCCGGGCTTATCTCTGGACCAAAAACATTTGCCTGTTTTAAATGTTTTCGTTTTGTTTCGTTTTCTCTGTGTTTGCCTTCCATTTTGAAGTTCGCCTCGCATGTTTTGTCTGCTGGCTGAGCGCATAAATCTCTGTTATTAGTGAATTTATATTCGCCAGACGTTTTCACGAACCCCAAGCCAGTTTATTACGTTTTGGGGGGAATTTTTGATGTGAAAATTGTGTCCTGAACATCGAATTATAATGTATACACATGCTGGAGTATAATTAAATTTATATTTTATTTTTATTCAGTCTAAATATAGTCTTTAAGTCCCTAGTTTCCATCATAAAGCATTTTTTTTGCTCGTATATCTAAGTGAAAGTACATCCTTCACACACATGCTGCTGCTGCTGCGAATCATTCACCCATTGCAGGCGTCATCAGCGCAAAATGTTCACTTCAAAATCCTTTGAGGATGGCTGGCTGGCTCTCAAAACGAAATTAATGACTTAAAAGCTTTTTTGCGGTGCCCGTCACTCAAAATACAATCAATGCCCGCGTAACAGCAGCAATAAAAGCAACAACGGGGGCTACAGCGGCAGCAGGAGTCAGCCCCCAAAAATGCTGAGCTGTAATTTGCGAGCGCCATTTAAAGCCATTTCGAAAGTTTTAAGCGATCAAAATGTTTTTACCACCTGCCTGCCGGCCTGCCGGCTCGCCTGACGCTCTTTTAGCCAAGTGTCACGCCAGCAATCTTTGCCACAGTTAAGGTAAAAATAAGAGCAATGGGGCTGGGTCGCAGGGGCGAGCAATAATTGTTGTTTGTGTTGCGGCAAGTTCATGCAAAAGAATTAAGTAACTGTAAATGCAATAAACGGCCACACCCCAGAGCCGCAGAAGCTCCAGACCTCGAACTCTTACCGACACCGAACAACGCCCCCTTTTTTGTGCCGTGTTGGTTGAGAGTCGAAGTTTTTATGGGTTGACAGTCAACCACGCCGACGCCCAGCAAT
The DNA here is from genome assembly GCA_018904815.1 of Drosophila ogumai. NCBI lineage: Eukaryota > Metazoa > Arthropoda > Insecta > Diptera > Drosophilidae > Drosophila > Drosophila ogumai. The sequence goes on from JAEIIJ010006448.1 coordinate 31,441, forward strand.
AAATTCTGAAGCGAACGCTTAACGTGCAACATATTCCAGCAGCAGTAGCAAAAGCAACAGCAGCAAAAGCAGAAGCAGAAACACCAGAAGCAGCAGCAGCAGTTAACTTCCCCTTAAGAGGTTCGGCCGGGACTTCCCCCATTTCGAAATAAATGAGCATTTCGCACCGTGGGGTTTTGTGGCGTCATTTTTCCTGGAAAGGAAAGCTAGACAGAAAAGTACACTATGAAAAATGTTACCTAAATAAGCAGAGAGCTGTTACGATTTTGTCTTTTGTATTGTTTCTTTTTATTTAATATTTTAAATTGAACTTCTAGCTTTCTCCCAGTGCAGACCCTTAGAAACACCTAGAATAACAATGGCAAATTGTAACGCCATTAGCTGCTAGAAAATTGGCAAACGCAACAAATCGAAGCTGCTTCGAACGGAAGCTATGGCAGAAGAGGGTTCTGAGGCTGAGTTTTCTAGGCCTTTGCCCTGAGGGTGACATTAAATCAAGTGCAAAACGTCTGCGAAATGTGATGCGATGCGATGCGAACCCGGCTGAGTGATAAAGTGTGAGCTGTCAGGGAAGCCGGGAAATAAGTGCGGGTGAGGTGAGGTGGATATTTGTCCGGAAATTGCGTGGAACAGCAACACGTAAAGCTTCAATTCATTTCGGTTTCCATTCCCTGCCGAACTCAACCTCTGACCTGCGACCTCCTACCTTCCACCTCCAACCTTCCACCTTCATCCTCTTTGCCACCTTTTCAGCATTGCGTGCATTTTGTGAATAAATCATCTCCGCAATCTTCATTTTCCAGTATATCACACGAAATAAACCAAAAAGCGTTTATGAGGTAAACGGAAAAACAACTTTTCATAGTTCCTTTTTTTTTTTTTGCTTTCATACCGCTCCATGTTCTCTGTCGGCAGGAAAAAAGTTTCGCAGCATTTCGTATAAATTAAATTAAAGACAAATAAAAGTTAACTCACATGCTCGCCCACTCAGGCCTCCGCTGCCATCGCTGAGCCATGAGGTAGCAATTAATTTAATAAATCAACATAAAAGTTTTGCTGCCTGCCTCTGCCTTGTTGCTGTTGCTGCTGCCGCTTCTACTGCTGATGTTGTTGATTTTTTCCCTGATTCCATTATTCAGAGCTGGCTGTGTCAACTTAGGCGGCCATTAGGCGCAAGCTTAACCCATCAGTGCCAAAGTCGGGCAAGAAGGGAAAAGTTAAAGAGCTATCGATTGGCCAGGGAGTCGCCCTTATCTCTTCTCTCCCGGTTCGGTGCTTTGTTTCGGGCTTTTGTTCTACAGTATATTTATACCCTTGCAGGGTATTATAATTTCAGTCAGAAGTTTGCAACGCAGTGAA
>JAEIIJ010006453.1:0-38030 GCA_018904815.1 Drosophila ogumai
AAATAAGTAAAACCTATTTAAACTTTATATACCATACTACTTACATGTCAAAAATCTATTTTATCAGCGAAACTTTTTTTAAATTCCTGGCTTCAATTTTGTCTTAATTTCCTGCTTAACTGCTTTCTTAGCTTCAAGATGAGTTATTTTCTAAGTTCCCATCTTACCCCTTCCCTCTTTCGCTGAGTGCAGTACCTCCTTGACTTGGCTAAATTCCGCTAACAAGCTCACCTGCTATCTTGCGTTCCCGCATTTTCCGCCATAACGCCTCGGCCTTGCGCTTGGGCCAGTTCTCGAACTTCTGCGAGAAGCTCCTGAAGAACTTGTACTCGCGTATGGTGATGGACATGCGACGCTGCATATTGGCCAGCTTTGGTAGCGCCGTCTTGAAGTGCACTCACTCAATGTTAAAGACCAGAGAAAATAATTCAACTAATTGCTGCCCACAAGTAGCAGGTAGTTAACACGAAGCACTCAAAGCACTGATTTATATATATATTTCTCTTTCTTTGCCTTTTCTTGTATATTATTTTATTTTTTTTTTTTTTTTGTATTTTGTGGTGCGTTTAAATTTCCGTTACAACTGAGTCGGCGGCGTCGACGCGCTCCACCCCGAGTGTGTTATCCACTCGCTGCGGCCACGAAAATCGACAACCGTGCACGGCGCCTGTAAGAGCACTAATGAATTTGCCAACGTTCGTTCGGTTTTCTCGTTCGGAGGAAAATGGCGAGGCTCGGCTCGGTTCCCGAAGTGTGGCACACGGGGCGTATGAACAACGAACAACGGGGCGTATGAGCAACATGCTTCTTCTGTATGCTTCTTGAAGGGCTAAAGGTATTTGTATTGTTTTGTTCTGTGATGAGGCAAAAAAAAAAGGGAAGGGGAGATGGAAAAGGGAGATGGGACGGGAGCAACTTCCTGGCCATGTTGTAGAGTTATCGGCGCCACAATCGCTTATTATTATTTCGCTGTGGTTAGTTGGCCAGGGCCAAATGCCCGGAGGCAGCCGCCGCACACAAATAAATAAATAAGTAAATGAATAGCTGTCATGTTGTTGATGATGATGATGATGATGCTTCTTATTTCATTTCCATGTTCCATGTCAAAAGGACTCAGGCCCAGGGAATGTCAGCTTATGTTTTAGTTCTCTGATTGTGTGTGTTTTTATGGCGGGGGAAGTAAGTAAAACATTCATTAAAATTTATACGTAGCCATGTGAAAGTTTCAAGACACAGCCCCAGACCGCACCTGTTGCTCATTGTGGGCGGTCGGCAGTTGTGGCACAGTTACACTTATGTCTGTGTGTTTGTGTTTGCCCAAGGTTAAGCTTTTACATTTTGTTTTATGATTTATGAAGAGCTGAATAAATGGCATTATTGTCTCTGTTGGCAGAAGCTCTGATGATACAGCCGCCCAGCATTTATATAGGAAAACAAGAGAATAATAGTTGGAATAATAGTTCTCTAATCGAACAAGTGCAGTTCCAGCTGCAATTGGTTTGTTCAAGAAACAAGTTTACTTTTAAACAGAAAACACGCCCATTTTTTTAAAGCATTTATATTATCTTTTGCTTTCAATTGAGTAAACAGGAATAATTATGAGCAAATCATTGCAAGTCACGGCTACATTATTTCTCATTAATCTCCTGCCATTTTATATATACATATATACTTGATGCGGAACACACGGAATATTATATGCAAAAGATAAATACAACATTGTGTCTGCAATTTGTATTTTGTGCAATATATCAGATATAAATCACAGTCCACATATATGTGCAGTTAATCTTTTCAATAAAATAAACAGCTTTTGGGAGGCCCGCTTCCGTTATGAAACAATAATAAATGGGCAGCAACAGCAACAGCAGCAGCATCATCTCGCCGCTCCTTAAAGCCTGTCATTATTATTATGGACAACACAGAGGGCGTATGAGCAATGCAATGGCACACGAAAAATTGGCCATATAAAGACGCGTAAACCGGGATATATATTATATGATAACAGAGATGTATATAATGTGATAACATATGCCGTCGCATGACCATCAACCTTTTCAAAGGTCGCGGCGCGAGACGTCACTGTAATGACGTCAGAGGCAGCGAGAGGAAATGGCTGGCAAACACACTCGCTTAATGGTCATGAAATGACCATCTCTCTTTCTCCCATCCTCTCTGCTCGCTTTTTCTTCTGACGTCATTGGTCATTCGGGGTTTATTTCTTCTTTTTTTTCGAGACTGCTCCAAATGCCAAACAACTGGCTTTGTATGTGCATAATTCGTTGGGAGCAGTCAGGCTGCAAAATCGAAATTGAATGAGTCCCAACAGCAGCAGCAGCACCAACGGCCAGTTGGAGGGCACTTGGGCGTCCAGTTTGTGATTCAATTCTTTCCTTCGTCCGTCGTTCATTTATACGCCATTTTTAGCACAAAGAGTGTGCCATCATCATCATCATCACCCAGTGAACTCTGGACAAGAGGCTGGGCATATGTGGATAGATATGCCTATGTGCACGGCGGGAAAAATATTCAAAAAAAAAATGGGATTCATAGGAAAATAAATTCTTAGAATTTGGATTCATAAAATAATTAATTCTAAGAGGTAGGTTACATACGAAAATATTTTCTAAAAAGTAGATTTCATAGCAAAATAAATTTTAAGAAAATAGTTAAGGCTCAAAGGTTTGGTATTTGTATCTAAAAATTCGAAAACAGTTTGATTTTATTTAATTTTTAAATGGTTTATTGATTTTTAATTGGAAATTCTTCTTTTTTCTAATTTTCTTAATTCAAAGAAGTTTCTTATTGAAATTCAGTAAAATTTCCACTACTTTCAAAACTTTCTCTCAGTGCCTTCACACCACTATTGTATGTTCTGGCGGAATTGACAGATTGACAGCCATTTTCGGCTGTGGTTTGGGCCTCGGGATTGTGCCATTTGTATTGAAGTGTTGACGGAAGTGTTGGAAATTCGCAAAAACGAGCAGTTTGTTGGTGGCGCTGCCTGCTCTTGATATTCGCAAAGAACATGAAAGTAATTTAAATGACGAGGACGAAAGCCCTCCATTGAATTGGGCATCAAAATGAAAGCAAAAGTTGGAAATTGAAATTGATTTGCTGGCCAAACAAAGACGAAACCCACAAAACCCAAGCCATTCCATTTACATTTATAGATCAGCAGGACTCAGAGCAGCGCATAATTATAGAAATTATGAATCATGCCAACGGACAGACTGTTATTATAAACCACTCAGGCTTAATAACAGACCGCTAATTGGCTGGCAGGACCACCGGCGCATCAAATCAGGCATTCAGCCTTGATGTGCAGCCTAGGTCTGGGGGTCCATTTAAATAACTCATTTAGTTGCGGCTCTCGGACATTGGCTGTTGGTGGCTTAAAGGGAACTCGTTGCTCGTGGCTCGGACTCACCTGCTAAATAGCGATCACTCTGCGAACGAGAATAGCGCAGTGTCTGTGGAGGAGAAGAAAAAAAAAAGAGGATAGAGAATGTCCATTAATGTCTGATAATCAAGGCAATGCGAGGGCGGCTTGATAAGTGCCAGGGAAGGGGGATCGAATCACTAAGCGGATTGGTGTATGGTAATTCTTCTTGGAATTCAGCAAGGTGAAAAGTAAAACAAGTTAAAAGTTAAGAGGCTTCCTTGTTTATAATCCCTTCTAGGTTAAGAAGTCTACTTTAAATATTTTTCTACATATTTTTCCTTTTGCTGTAACCTTTCACGAATTCCCTTCAATCTACCCTCGCTTCACCTCGGATTTCATCAGGGGAAACACTCACCAAATGGTGGGCGGCAAAGTCATCGAATCGCCGGCTCATCTCGCGCTCCTTGAGCAGCAACGGCGCCGAGTTGGACTTGGTGGTCAGCTCCTGGATGCCACCGGAGTCCCCCAGGCCGCTGTGCAGTGAGGCACTGCTGGGCGATGGCAGCTCCACGAAATTATGCAACTGATGGGCAGCCGTGGCCGAGGGCGAGAGCAGCGATTGAAAGGGTTCCTGGCGCAGGACTAGCGATAATTGACCTCGCTCCTTGTGCTTCATGGCGGTGGCCGGATGATAGTTGGGCAGGATTTTGATGCAAGGCCGCTGCAGGGGTTGCGGGGAATGGTAATGATCCAGGGAGTGGCTGCGTTGAGTTCGAGGCACCAGAATCGGTGGCGGAGCGGTGTACTTTCTGCGTAGGATCACGGGAGTGGCTGTGACACCACCACCACCACTGGCACTGCTGGCATCGCCATCGGTGCAGTCACAATCGCAGACCCCGAACTCATCCTGGCACTCATCGTAGTGCTCTGACTTGCTGCCCACCTTATCCTTTTCCTCGTCCAACATGTCATCCTGCGACTCGTTGGCTGCCTCGCCACCGCTGCCGCACTGGCTAAGGACCTCCAGTAGATCGGGATCATCGGAGGAGGCTACGGAGCCACTCTTCTGGAACTTGATCTTGCGCAGTGCCTCCAAGCTGCTCACAGACTCATTATCCTGGGCACTGCCTCCTCCGTTCCTGTGATGATGATGATGATGGTGGTGGTGATGGTGTAGGTGGTGTTGCATTGGGTGGCTCTTCCAATAGGACATGTCCTTCGGTGGCGTTGCCGTGCCAATGCCGCTCTCATTGTTATCGTTGTCCAGTCCCGAAGAGTCCAAGGAGATGCCCGATTTACCGGAGCTCAGCACACCCGTTGCCTCTTCGCAGGCCGAGGAAGACGAAGTGGAGCTGCAAAGTAGAGCAGGACGAGGGTTAAAAGACATTGACAAATCAATTAAAATACGGATGGGGTACTATACACTCGAAGAAATTTAAGGGGTTTATATTTAAATGCTCTAATTTGTTAAATAATTTAAAATATTACATTTTAAACTTAAAATTCCCATTACAATATTTAGAAATGAAATGCAAATTATTTTGCTTATAATTCTTAACAAATTATTTGCCGAATAGTGATTATTATGAAATCAAAACAAAACAGACATTTTCTTATAATTCTCAACTAGTTTTTCTTCAGAATTATTTTTTTATAATAATGTATAAAATATTTTATATTATTTAAACTTAAAAAATTGCAAAGTCCTTTCAAAAATATTCTTAAAAGATTTTTAAAATTATATCTTCTTTATTTTTTTTGTATATCAATACCAATTAAATTAAAAGTGCAATTGTCTCCTATGTCTATGCCACTTACTTATTGTCTTCATCGACGGCGCCAACGCTGCGCAGAATAGACTCCTCCGAGGTCCAAATGGTCGAGGTGGATCCTTTTTTGGTCACATCCACCAGATAGCCGGGAGTGGCGGAGCCTTTAACCACCGGATGCGATGAAGAGGCCGGTGACGATGAGGACGAGGACGAGGCAATGGATGCCGGTGGCGGGGTTATAGCATTTCTGCTCGTCAGCGCCGCATGATTAATGCCCACCCGTTTTGGCATCAACATCGGCTGGGAGCTGGCGGTGGGAGCCGGCAGCATTGTTTCCATGTCGCCGCTGCTCAATTGTCGCTGTCGCCTAGATTTCAAATCCTCCAAGGTGGTCGCTGGCGATCCACCTGTTGAGGATGCCTTGGCCGTTGCCGTTGCCTTTGCCTCCTCGATTTTCAATGCGCTTTGGAAATTTGTCAGCTTATGAGTTGTTGGTGTCGGTGACGGAGTTATCGTCTCCGCCAGCCCATTAAACGGGGGACAGGCCAGGCTCTTCCTCTGGCCAACAGCAGCAGCAGCAGCAGCTCCTCCTCCGTATCCCAGTCCAGCACTGCCTCCTCCCTGGCCATTCGGCGCCGACAGGGTGCGCATGTAGGCAACATTCGATTTGGTTGCTGGAGATGCCTCGTTGCGTCCGCAATCAAGGTTAAACGATTGCAGTGGAATGGTGGCCTGAAAGAGACAAGAAATACACTTAGAGAATTGATTTAAGGGGGAAGAAAAACATGATATGAGTTTGTAAAATAAATAAAAATACAAAAACAAAATAGTTAGCTAAATTCAAGGCTTTTACATGTCTCTAAAATAATTTTTCTTCAAAATTGATTGTTTAAAATTTTATAGTTTATATTTTCCCCAAGTGCCGAAGGAAGAAGAACGAGCAAACTTATTAAAATATAGTCAGTCAGGTTTAATAAAGAAAAGTCGACACTGAGTGCCGCTGACAGTTTCGAGGGCCGCAACCTCAACCTCCACGGGGAAGGACCTTGAATGCATAATGAGCGCTGGCCCGGGATGTGACTATGGATGTGGCTGTTCCAGCCTCCGATTCCTTACCATACCAGACTCTATACCACCTTGTTGGGGAAGCCAAAAAGGCGGAGACAATGCGAAAAAGGAAACATCAGTGGAATTTTCAGACATTGTCAAGTGGAACGCTCAGGCAGTGCAGGAATTTTCGTATTTTATGCAAATCTTTTTGGTCAAAGCTAACTCGTCGAGCGGCTTTTTTTGGTTTGTGATTTTTTTCTGGAGAACCTGGCTAACCTGAGGTACAAAAACCAATGCCGACATTTCCCCTATTGTTTTGGTTTATGATTTATAAGCCGCGTGTGATAACTGCCCCTGCCCCCGGCTGTTGCATTCTGGGAACTCTGTCCTCTACAGGCCTGTGTTCTGTCCCCTCCTATATTCATGGTCATGGCTCCATCATGGGGATAAGTGCGTTATGTCAATTCGATTTACAAGCCTTTGGCAAGCGTTTGACAATTTGGTTTTCTGCTAAAATGCATTGCAGAAAAAAAAAAAATTGAAGGGGCACCGGCAGCAGCAGCAGCAACAGGCGGAAATTGATTTAAATGATTTATTGGCAAAAAAAGTAAAGATAAAAAATTTTTATATATATATGTGCCTCGAGCTGGTGCAGCAGGTTGCTGTCGCGGCAGCAAATATTGCTGCTGCTGTTGCTGCTCCTGCTGCTGGTTCTGTGTTGCCGCAATTCCTTGGGGGCCTTGGGCGAATTGTCGGCCAGTGAAATTGCAGACTCGACAAAAATACAAAAAAAAATATGTGTATCACGGGGCTGATTGGAGTTGCCAGTCGAGTTCCCCAAAAGCAATCAATATGAAATGGCCCGGCTTTGTACTAAATTATAAACGCATGAATTTAATACCCACTATTTAGGCATTTCCAGTTAATATTTAAATTGCAAACACATGTTTCTTTAATGCCTGGCAATTAAGGGATTTTAATCGTTTATAGTTTAGCTTAGAGAATAATTTCCGGGTTTGGTAAGATTAATAAAATATTAAAATAAATTTATTGAGAATTAAGAAGGAGAATTAAGCATTAAAAGAATAATTATGGTTATAGTTTAAAATAATTAAAATGCATACATTAAACCTCTGGAAAAGTATGTTAAAAAGGTTTAAAAAATTAAATTTAAATAAAATTAAATACATTTGACCTAAGAGATATTTTAGCAATTGCTTAACAGCCCTGCAAATTATATAGAATTTTATTTTGAATGATTTTAACTAAAAACTCACTAAAAAAAACCCAAGAAAACAATATATCAAAACTGCACAACACAACATCCCCCCCAAATCGAGAGTAATTGCCAGCTCCGGGACCAGACGACGCCCGTCTAAAAATGGTCACAGGATGCGGATGAGCGTGAGCATGAGTGATCCGGGGGGTCCTTTGGGAGCATCCACAGCAGCAACAGCAGCTCCAGCACACATCATCTGTTGCTGTTGTTTGAAATCAAATTTGTAATGCATTATGGAGCAGTCTCGAGTGCCTGTTACGGCGGCGTCTATGAATTATTAATAAAGCCCCAGTCCCAGCCAGCGATGCCATCTGACAAACTGCGTGTTAATGAGCCGCCAACTCTCGCCGGCGACGCATTAATTGGGCGTCCAGATCAATGTCGTTTATGGGCATGGTTATATCGAGGCAGCATATGGGCGCCATATAGTGTCCCCCGGATCAGATCGGTTTCGGAATGAAAACTTTTACCATTTTACAACCAGCTACGAAGATCATCTATCAGCAGATTAATTTAGCGATTTTATCAAGGCAGCCACAAAATAAAAGAAAAATTCTCAATGCCCAATCTGTTTTACATATGCAAGCAATTTCCTTTTCCTATGATTCTTCTTCACTCTCTGTGTTGTGATTGAAACTGAAGCATTTTATGACTAGGGAAAATGAAAATTCAAATCAATTTTATGGCCCAGGCTGTAGAATCCGATATCCGAAAACGCTGACAAAGACTTATTTAAAAGTCATAAAAATGTGAACATTTCTCACAAAACAACAACGATAGAAGTGGAAATCGGGGGAAATGGAAAATAAATGAAATGTTTTCTTCGGTTAGTTAATGAAAAATGCAATAAAATGAACACAAAATGACACATAAAAATGGGGTTCACTCTGTCTAGGTTATCAGACAATTTCAGTAAGGGGGAACTGTAAATGCTCCTAATTGATCATAAAAAAAAAAAAAATAAATATATGTATATAGCGTTTGTTTACTACTACTACCGAGTCGATATCGAAACGAATGACAAATGCACTGGGCAACGCCTCGGCAGCGTTCCACTTTTATTGATATGTGACCCAGAAAGTGCCGGGACTTTGGGTACTATATATATAACATAAGTGTATAGCCCCGATCATGTCCGGCCAGACTATCGCAAATCGATTGGACATGCCCCTGGTTGAGGCTCGGGTAAATGAGCAAGCTGCCCGCGGTCACGCATGCGCACTGATAATAATTATCAAATCAAAACACTTAAACGCCTGACCAGCCCATCGCGTCCTCCTCTGGACATTGTTCATGGTTTCCCTGTTTTCCTCTCCGGAGTGCTCCTCTGGCTCCTCCTGCTCCCATCTCTGTGTTGTCCATCGTGTTTGTTTGCCTTGCAGTGATTTGCAAGTTCTACTTAAGTCAAAGTGTCTGGAGCTCGTTGAGCTGCGTGAAAAGCTTTTTGTGTGTCGCGGCCTTTTGTCTGGACAGCCTTGCCCCCCCAAAGATCACTTGGAAAAATATATTTAAAAATTATGTATAAATTAAAGAACGAAAGCTGATTTCTAGCCTGGCAAGGTCAATTAATAAGCCCTTTTAAATAAGTAAAATAATAAAAGGAAACAATAATCAATAAAAGGAATACCAAAGTTAAAGTTAAAATATTTGAAGTATATTTCAAAATATTTTAACAAGTTTTTTAGTGTCGTTTAAGGTTTGTTATAATTAATTTTGGTTTTATTGTAAAAAACCTATCTCATCCAGAAGCTCAGAAAGATCTCCAAACTATCGCTAATTAACAGAATTTCTTTTTTAAATATTAAAAGTATTAATAGTTTTTTCAAAATATGAAATGAAAGCATTTTTTCGGTGTTGTTTATATATTTTAAAAGTTTTTAAAGGCAATTTTCTATGATCACTATTATGTTTTGTCTTATAAATATTATAAAGAAATAAAATAAACGTTATTATGTTAAGATTCTTGGCTTTTCTAGTTGAATTAGTAACTAATTTATTTATTTCTTTTTATTTATTTTATTTTCTTGGGAAAATTCATTTTCAAAACAATTTTTCCCAGTGTCTCTGTGTGCATCTTGTGCAGCATCTTGTACATCTTCAGCATCTGCATGGTTCATCATCATTAAGCGCATTGCGTTGGACGATGATGATGCCCTCCTGCCTTCCTGCCACACACACAAGATTCACTTTCGCAGGGAAGACAACAGCCAAGAAACAGGCGATCCCCGAGATCCGATCCCCATAAATTGGGGCGTTTTGGGTACCGCTGGGTGTGTGAGATACACTGAAGCTGTGTTGACAGCCGGAGAGTGCAGTTAAGTGGAGTGTGTTCTCCTCTCTGGTGGATTTGCTCCAGGGCGGCATATTGACCCAGTTCACTCCTGCACTCCTTTCGAACGTAACGAAACGAAACGAAACGAAAAACTCAAAAAAACTCAAAAAACTGTCTCGTGCTTTTCGCTACCTTTACTTTATACTTTCATTGACAGTTTTGTATTTTGCTTTTCCTTGTCAGATTTTTAAAACCGAGCACGCACTTGTGCCCTCGATGCTGGCCTTTGATTTATGCTGCCGTTGGTAGCTCATAAATCTTGGCCCGCGTCTCCACTGTCTCACTGAACTGACTGATTGACCGAATGAGAATGAGAGTTTTGAGTTTTGCACGGGGACAGTCAGTTAGTCAGTCAGTCAGAGTCGACCACATTCTTTGCCTTAATTAGTGCGCTGAGCACCGGCAGCTGGAGCAGCTTAAGGGCTTTTAATTGGCACTTTTACTTGGGCGATTAAGGCAAAATATGACAGCTCGAGTTCCGGGCACTCTTTTTGTTTTTTACCCAAAAAAACAACTGGCAAAAATGTGCCGACTACTTCCCTTGAATGTTTTCACATTTTTATGGTCAGTTTAAGTATTTTCTTAAACTTAAAGGTGGGTTTATTACATTTTCTTTGGGTAATTCCGGGAATTATTAAGTTTACATTTTAAAACTTTACTTTAAAAGTTAGTGGAAGTTCTCATTTCTTGACCTTAGCTGTAGAAGCTGCTTTCCTATAGCCTTTCATTGGTCATTTTTAGAAGCAAGACGAAATGTCGAACAGGAAATGGGCCAGGATCCCTTCTTGTACCCTGGGGAATACTCCAGCTGAAACTCATCATATCGATTGGTAGCAAACATTGCCAGTTGTCAACGAAAACAACAATGGAAGCACCAGTCCCAGTCCCAGTCCCAGCCTCAGTCTCAGCCCACCTTCAGCCCTTTTCCGCCTCGGGTTCCCTCTCTGACAGACTTTTTGTGGGTTTTTTGGTTTACATTTTTCGGTGTTGATGTCGTGTTTTTCCACCGACGGCGGCCCGGCACGCGTTTTGAAAATTAATATTTGTCTTGTTGCAGCAAGTCTGTGCTGCCTTTTTGAGGTTTTTTCCAACCGATAATCGGTGGAGGAGATCCGAGGTAAGCGAAATGTATGCTAAGCATATGCAACAATATGAGAGACCGCAAGCTCGGTGCCGTTTATGAGCAGTTTTGGCTTATAAATGTTTTAATTAGATATATTTGGTTTGATAAGCCGGAGACAGCTAACAAGTTGGTTAGTCTGTTTCGGGGCTTATGGTTTATGGGCCTAAATAGACACTCTCACACACACACACACTGCAGCGGCTGCACAAAGTGGGTCATTGAGTTGGCCAAACACTGCAGCCTCTTGGCTAGAGAGTAAGCACAAGGCACTGGGAGAAAATGAGGTGATGGAAATTACGAAAAATGGAGCTTAACATTAAATAAAAAACCTCAGGAAGTTACTATATATTTTACGATTATTTTATTTTATAATACCAAGTACATATTTTAAAGATATTTTATTTAAAAACATTACGATTTTATAATACTCTTATAATTTTCAAGTATTTTTTTGAGTGCATTTCCTCAAGCAGAAGTAAGACTTCCTTCTTGGGCTTATCAACGAGTAAAAGTTGCCAGCCAGTTCCCCAATGAACTTTGGCTCTTTCCTCTGATTGCAATTAGAAAATCTTTTACGACCCAAATGCCCGGCAATCAATCTCCAATTGTCTACCAATCTATCGCTCAAGAACTGCACTAATTAGACTATTTTATTACACATTTTATGGCGCTGGCGAGGAGGCCGTTCCCTCCCCGAAAAATGCAACAAAAATGCACACAGCCACAGCCATCATTCCCTTCGTTCGAGCAGAAGTTCAAAGTTTAACTCGTTCAAGTGCCAGCCACCGAGTGACGACTGTCTATCAACGTTCTCCTGCCCCTCGTTTCCATTTCCATCTCCATCTTGATCCCCCCCCCCCCAGACTTTCCAGCTTTTCTGCTGCCCATAAATTTCACGCGCTTCAGTTGGGCATCCGGCGAATAGATGGATGGATGGATGGCTGCCTGGCACACTGGCTGGAACATATGGCAGTTCTTGAAAGAACATTCTTTCCCCTCCCCCCAAACCCTGTTCTGGGGCGGGGTTCTTCTTCTCCTGTGTGTGTGTGTGGGCCAACGAAAAATTCCGCTGGTGCGTGTGCATGTTGACAAGATTGTTGTGATTCAGATTAAATGCCTTTTGTCTTTCTGAGCGCATTTTATCTAACCCAAATTCATAAAGTATGCTCGCTGTTGTTTGTTCGCTCGCATGTCGAAATTGAGGCAGCGAGAAGGAGGAGATTTACATGGGGGAATTCCAGTGACTCGAGATTAGGAAATCCCAGTCTGAGCTACAGAATTTATGAATACTCCCAGGGATAATCCCGCATTTGTAATGTAAATTGAAGTAACTGATTCTTAAAGGGGACTCAAGTCATTGCTCTTATAAATATGGAAATTTTTCTTAGTAATTAAATATATATTTTCTGTACACTCACGTGTTTCTCTGGCTTCAAGACAAGTCCATTCTGCTGCTCCATGATGGATGAGCCCTTGCCATAACGACTCTGAATGGCCGCCGTGGCTGCTGCGGACAGGAGCATGGGAGCTGTCCGGGAGATGGGTGAACTGCTGCCGGAATTAGAGCCGGAAGCAGATCCTCCTACTCCGGCCAGGTGTGCCAGGTGCGGTGGCAGCTTATCGGCGGCCATCAGGCTGTCCAGATCACGTAGAAACTTGCAGGCCCAAATGTTGACATCGTCCGCCTGGCCCGCAGGAGGAGCGGAAGCAGGCAGGGATTTCACTGGACTGAGAGGCGGCGGTGACAATGCCCTTAGTTTAGTTGTCACTGGCTTGCCAGCCGATGTTGCTGTTGCTGCTGTTGCAGTTGCTGTTGCCGCGGTCGATGTTGCTGTGGTGCTGCTGCTGTCAAAGCCACTATCTGATTCCGTGGAACGAGACAATTCATCAAGCTGCTGGACTCCAGTCTGCGATAGCCGCTCCTCCAGTTGCTCGCGAAGCTGCTGCTCCAAGCGCTGGACCTTGCGCAGCTCAAAGACCTCGTTGATTTCCCGCTGCAATTAGAATGGCAGTTGTGTTAGTTGATAGCACTGGGAGAAAATTTTGGGTAAAAGGTTCTTTTTAAATAAAAAAATATTTAATTATTCTTTAGATATAATTTCGCTTTTTTTAAATATGCATAGAATTTCCCTTAAAACACTTAATTTAAACCCCAAATTTATTTTTCGATTGAGTTTTCTTAGGTAAAAGTCTCAGTCCTATTTTTATTTATTTTAAAATTTCAAAAGGCTCAACATTTTCAAACATTTCAAATTTTCAAGCATCTAAAATTCGTTTATAATTATCCTGTTCTTCCTTGTTTGTTGTTGTTGTTTCTTTATTAGCCTCTTTTTTCCTTATAATTCCCAAGCGGTTCTACAGCTCTTCTCTTCTTAAAGGATAATATCTCCTCCTGGAGTTTTTTGTTTAAATTTCTTCCCATTACCCTATTCTCTACTAGTTTCTACTTCATTCCCATTACTGTAATTATTTTTCTTCTCTGCATAGAGGACACATAAATTCCGAACTGCCGCTAAGATTAGGTTTTGATTAGCGCTCTAATTGCACACATATATCAAGGCAATGGTCTATTAATCGCGCCCAGAGCGCCACAGCCACAGCCTCTTCTAATGGCCCCCGACTATGATGTATGTTTGCTTAATTTGCCCCGCAAACACAGGGACAGGAGCGGCAGCGGCCAAACAGAACTAGAAATAGGAACAAAAAGAAAGCCCAGGACACGACCAGGAGACCCACAGAGACATGGGCACAATCAAAGACAAATAAATTAGAACACGACCGGCCGAGGTTGCCTTTTTCCACACTCGAGATGCCGAGGAAAACAGAAAACTGCAGCCACGAACTCTTGGCAACAGGAACACGACTCGCAGGAGGGAATGCAAATAAATTGAAATGAAGCAATTTGTTAGCCAGATTAAACACAACAAGCGGGAGAGAAGAAGCCGAAAAAAAACCCAAGTAGAGAACCCGGAGAAGATCAGACAGATGGAGCCCACAGGGTTTACAAAGTCAGCGAATTACTTAATTAAAAATCGTGGCCCAAGACAGAGGGCCAGGTCTGCCGGCTCCTCCTCCCCCTCCCCTTTGGCCTCCAGATTCCTCCAGTGACATTAATAACGTGCAGTGCTCATTACTCAACAATTGTGTTTGTTGTTGCTGGACCCCGTTTCTTTTTTTTATTTTTTACCCAGAAGGGCTGCTGCTGCTGCTGCCCTCAGACAAATGCGATCGAACATTAGCAGGCAATAAATTCTGAAAAGGTAGCCAGTCGCCGGTGTATGGCTTCTTGGGGGCTTTGAAAGAAAGCCGCTGCACTACGATTTTATCGCCGCTGAGAGTTCTCGGTTGTTCTCAGGTTGTGCGGCTAATTTGTGATGGCGGAGGCCAGGTCACAGGTTAGGCAAACAAAGGAGCTGGACCATCTGACTTTGTGGATTCTAACATAGAAACTATGACGTATGAGGGGTAGTTCCGTGCCTGCGGTGATCTCAAGTGGGCCGCTGCTTATTTCCCAGTTCGTCGTCATACAAATGCAATTGCTTTTTATTAATTTCATGCTACGATGCTCTGGACAAACAATTGGTGGAATCAAACATGAGACAACACTTGGGGAAAATGGGAGGTACTCTTATTAGGAAATGTGTCGTAAATCAAAAGGTTTTTTTTGTTAGCTTCAATGAGAAAAGTCCTATTAATATATTTCTTATTTTATTATAGGAAACATCCTACAAATTTTATTTATAAGAATTACGTTAAGAAATTTATGAATTATTAAATAATTTCGTATACTTTGGACTTTGCCAAAAGTCCCTAGACGCTTAAGATTCTCAACTATTTATTTTGACATTGCGTTTTTAATGGTTTAATTATTAATTAATGTATAAAGAACATTTGTTTTATAAATTCCTTAAGGCTTCTTTTAGTTTTTTATTCTTATTAAAAGAACCCCTGGAAAGACTTATTCTTTCGAGTGCTTTCATATGTGTTACCAAGGGTCTCTTGGACCACGACCAGCAGGCGTATTCCCAAAACTCCGCGGGCAGCTCCTCCGCAGTATCCCCATCCTCATCGTCATCACCATCAACTGGTGGCTATAAAAAGCTGGTCCGCTCGCCAGCAACTTTCAGTTTCAGTCTCTCCGTTTTTCTAAGAGCCAAAAACGCAGCGGTCGCCGCCGGCTGGCTTGGCTGTTAGCTGGTTTGGTTTCTTGCCTGTATCGCTGCATCAAAGTGGCCGCCGAGGCAGCAGCAGCAGGAGCAGGAGCAAGAGCAGGAGAAATAAAAATTGGAACAGCCTCGTCGTCGGTGAAGTCTGCCTCTGAATCGCAGACGCAGCAACAACAGCAGCAGCAGACAGCATGAGACTCACGTTGGCCTGGCTCAGCGTCTGCCTGGCGATTTATTGCGGCGGTGGCCATGGCCATGGCAATGTGGTCCTATCTCTGCCACCATCGCTTATCGCCACGAAGGCGGCCTTGAGCCAACAGCAGCAGCAGCAACAGCAGCCGCCGATGCAGCAGAAAAAGGATGCACGCGTCCTGTTCGAAATGCTGCCCGACTCTCCAGCGGAGAATTCGGAATCGCGGACACCGTCTGAGGATTTTAATCGAAATGCAGATGATTTAGGGGACCGGCAATCAGCGCCGCAGGAAATTGTACCAGGATTGGGCTTTGGATTGGGACCCGGTGGTGGTGGAGGTGGCGGTTTTGGTGCCACGCCTTCTCACCAATATTGGAGCAACCGCTGCCAGGGTCGAGCGGGTGCATCCGCTAAGTGTCCGCAGGAGTATTATCGCACCATGCTGGCCGCCAGGTGAGAAGTCCAGGTTGAAAGCCAAGGATGTGGGTGGCCCTCAGAGGAAGAGTAGATGGTGCAGGAGGAGGGGAATAATGGCAGCGGGTTCAAGGCTGCACAGGAGGAAAGTTGAGAAAGTTTCGCGCCTCGTTTCCGCTTCGCATGTAAACCAATTTATCAGCCAAAGTTCGGGTTTAACCCTTTATAAAAGTGATTTTGGTGTTTTTGGAAATGTTTATAAGGAGGTATTAATTTCGACTCTAGTTAAAAGTTTTGAAATTAATTGCGAGCTTAAGGTTTGCAAGTACTTTCCTTTGGCAGGAAAATTAGGTTTAACATAGTTTTATATTGATTCTGCTCCCAGGAGTAATTAAAGACAGAGACAAGAGAGAGGTCTCTCTCAAAGCAGAACCGTTTTTCTTGTTTCTCTTGTAATTCCTCCCAATTGAAACTAAAGAGAGAACAATGAAAACTTCTCTCAGCTATAGAAACTCTCTCTCGTTCGCTACTAAGCCAAAATTATAGGCTTTTGTTGCTGATGTGCTTGTACATTTCAGGCAAAGTGGAAGAAAAATGAGAAAAGTAGAGAATTTTATTGAAACCTAGACCCTTCTTGCCAGATCTTAAAATAAGACATGCAAAAGTATTTCATTCCTCTGATTAAATTCAAAGCTTAAACCCCGCACTCAAAGGGTTAATGCTAACCCTTCCCAGGGCGCCAGACATTGCCGAAAAAAATGTAAAAAAACGACGCAAAAAATAAAGGTTAAGCCCGTAAGAGCGGCAACAAATCGTCGACAATTTGGCTGTCGACTGGGAACACGCAAAACCAATTAATGGGCGTGAAAAAATCAGTACGAACGATTGCAGTTTTGTTTCAAGTCAGCCAGGAGGCCGCTCGCCAACGTATGTTGATTTATTTTATAAAATAACAACTGTCAGCAAATTCATTGGCCCGCAACGAAATCGAAACGAAAACTGCATTACGAGTTTCACTTTTCACGGCAAAAGTCGGATATATATATTTTTTCACTCCTCTTTTGTTTTATTTAAAAAATTGTTTCTTTCTTCCGCTGCGCCTTGTAATTAGTGTGTGGAATATTATCTTGTGTTGAAAAATTATTGGGCGCTGCTATTAAATTCGAATTAATCATGTCTCCGGCTGAGGGACTTTATAATAATTATTATTTTTTGTGTTTGTTTGCCTTTGTTGATTTGTTAAATGTTTGATTAATTGGCCACCGTGGAGACCCGCATAACTTTCGATGATGTTTGGCTCTTTGCTTAATTTGTAATTTTACACAGTAATTTTTTGATTGTGGAATTGGCTCAAATTGTGTGTCGTTTGATTGAATTGGATCAGCCCTGACAGCTCCCAAGAGTTAAGGCGATTTCTGGGTCACATGTCTGAGAGATGTTACGAGTGGGAGTCACAACAAGAAGTTCATCAATTCCCCCAAAAAAATTAAAAAAAAAAGAGAAACTCCAGCCCAATACATGTAATTGAAACTCATGGTCGCTCTGCCCACGCTTTTCTGGCGGAAGAGAAAAATGTGAAAATGTGCTGCTCCTTAAAGTGAACAAATGATGGGACATTAATCACACTATAGAAACCACATGAGAAAACCTTATAAATATATTTTTGTAGGAACAAAGAGGCCCTTGCACGCCTCCACTTGCAGCTGAGTTCCATGCAGGATTCAAACTCTGAGGTTAATTCCTCCGATTCCGAAGAGGATGAAGACACCGACGAGGATGAGACCAGCAATGAAGTGTTTATGCTACTGACTGGCGAACAGGATCTCATCAAGTTTCTGCACTGGGCCATGCAGCTACTGTATCCCATACAACGAGCTCCTGGTAATCTAAGTGATGGCGCCGCCGAGAACTACTATCCGGGAATGTTTCTCTGGAAGAAACTGAACCTATCTGGTCACTTGGAGCCTCCGCTAATTGTGGATGAGCCTCAGTATGTGTTAGTTCGCAGGGAGAAGCTCTTCGATGGCTATCAGTGGGGAGGTGAGTCTATAAATATTTGGTTTTTAATTTAATATAAATTTATAAATTCTCTGTGCCAGATGAGGTCAGCCAGGAGAGTGATCCCTTTATACCGCCCCGAGGTCGCAAGCACAACTCTCCCGATTTGGATGCCCTGATGAATCGCTATGAGCCCTTTGTCCCAAATCGTGGCAAGCGGGACAAGGTCAAGGATCTGTTCAAGTATGATGACCTGTTCTATCCGCATCGCGGCAAAAAGCATCGCAACCTGCTGTCCATGGACGACGATCCCTTCTTTGCCACCCGTGGCAAGAAGCTGCAGCTCCGGGATCTCTATAATGTCGACGATCCGTTTGTACCGAATCGCGGCAAGCGCTTCTGGCGGGGAACAACAACAGATGACAACGGGCCGCAAAGAATGTCAACGCATAAAATTAATGGTTACGATCAATCAGTCAGGCCATCACTGTCAATGGAGGATGCACAGGCTCCTTCTTGGCGACTGGCCGCTAATAGATTGCACCCGACAAGATCAATGTCAAGTGCCGATCATCAGCAGCAGCAGCAGCAGCAGCAGCATCAGCAATTGCTGATGTTGCCCCAACAACATGTCCGCTTCATTGGCAATCCCAATCACTTGCGCCAGCAGGTGAAAACATCCTCCGCCTACTCCACCTCCCCTTGGACAACGAACGGGGCTGGTGGAGAGCGCCTAAGGAGATCTCTGCCCACGAGACACAATTAACGCAATCGCACCTCGCACTAATCCACTGGTAAACTCGGACATGGACACTGATTCGGCCAATTTGAACATTTAAATGCGGCGGGCGATATTCGGTTTAGGTTTTCGCTCCTCAGTTTCCAGTTTTGTCGGCTTCCTGGGGGCACTGTTTTTTCCAGAAAACAAAAAACTCATGTAGAGAGAACTATAGCACACAATAAAGTAAAGCATGCAATTGATTTTGAGAGAGAAATCGAATCGAATCGAATGGTATTGTGGCGAATTGAAGGTTACACCGGTCGGTTGCCCTTGATGGAGGCCTTTCTAGAACGGCACTGGGAGAAATAGGGTGCTTTTGAGGGAGTTTTTTTAGTTACTCTTTCTCTGAATAATTATTTTTCATAAAATAGAACTGCCATGTCTTTTTTCTTACTCTTTATAACAAGTTTTTTTCGTTAACCCATTGACCAACTCAAGTTTAAACCCATATTTCTTCCTGTGTTCACCGCGAAGGTCTGCTTGCCTGGCTGCCCTTGGCTATGCTGCCTTGCAGTCCTCGAGTATTGCCTATTTTAATTGTATTCATTGGTTAATTTATCGCTTAATGCAATCAGCATTGTGCCCGGTCTAGACGGGGATTGGAGCCACAGCTGCAGACAGGCGGGCGTGGCACGCAGTTCTGATGCCACAGATGCGATATGCTTTCCAGATATTGTAGAACAACCAGCAGACCTCAAACAAATGCTAGCTGTGTATGTGACTGCAAAGGTCAGACTCTCAGACCCAAAACCAAGGGCTTTGTAATCCCTCAAAACTCACATCAATCACGCGAGAGTTTTAGCTTATTAAAATTATGAAAAAATCGGAGAAAAATTGTAAGAGAGCAACGCATTTTTCCACTTCAGCCCATTTCTGACATTGACATTGACCACAACATCGACATATCAACGTCAAAATATTTGGTAAGCCAGCAGCACACAGCGGAGCAGCCAGCTTGCCTTTTTGTTTTTCTTTTTTTTCAACAAATGACCATTGAAGGTCATCGCCGGCAACAACAACAACAACAAATTGGTTAAATAATACCATCGAATTTTGGCTTTTTTTCTTCTTTTTCTGGCTGGTAGCCTGACGTCCGAGCAAGCGTTCGGTCCAAAATCCCCTGAAGATCATTATAAATTTCAATGGCACTTCACATGGAGAAGCCAGTATGCATAACATATATATGTAGCTATGTTTGGTTAGAAGAATGCAAGCAGTAGTCCATAAATATGTTTTCCATTTGTTCAACTCTCCTCGACTGGGCAATGACACTTGAAGTGGTCAATCGCAGCTCACAGCTCACGTGCAGCAGCTTTACAGGGGGGGAAAAATACTCTAAAAAGGTAGTTTGTTGGCAGCTTTTTTACTTTTTGAGTTAGGTGAGCTTAGTGCTAAACAGATGTGACAGCTTCAGAGGAAATCCCACAGAAGCACAATTTGGATTCCGCGTTCTGTTGTAATTTGAAATATTTAAAAACTTTTTAAGTGGTCAAGTTTTTTGTGGCCAATAAAAGTGGTTTCCAGGCTTAAGGTTGAGTTGAAAAGTTTTAAGAACTAACGGGAGTTAAATATGTTTAGATTTTATTTAGTTTTTACAGTTTTTAGGGGAAGCTATAATTTTTTAGAAATTTTCTACCCATATCTTGTACCAAAAAAGTTAACAAGGAATTTCCAATTTTTGTGATATTTTTAAAAATAATTTAAATATTTTTTTAAATTCCTAATTACACATATACAAATTTTTAAAAATTATTATTATTTATATTCCAACATATTTTATGATTTTCAAAATATTTCTTTCATAAAAAATAGAAGAAAAATGAAGAAAGCACTGGTCCCACGCAAGTCTATTGAACCAAATGTGTCACAAGGAGGAGTGAGGATTGTACAAATTAAATTCCAATGGCCTTGTGCGCTTTCAAAACGCCAAAACCAAAAGTCCCAAGTGACAACATGAAAATAAAAATAAAATAAAAATAAAAAAAAGGAGAAAAAGAAAGTCTTCGGGTTGCGCGATTCCCCCAGCTTGTGAGCTTTGGCGTCAGCAAATTGGCTCAATTTCTGTGGCAAGGCCTTTTTGTAGCTGCTGATTTGCTTGTCGGAAAATATCAACGCATTGTCAGCGATCCGTTGACAACTTGCAACATGCAATGCGGCAGCAGCAGTTGCAACTTGCAACTTGCAAACGCTGTGCAACGCGGCAACTGTAACTTTGCAGTTGCAATTGTAACGCGATCAGCATGAGTAGCTGGCAGCCTGTGACAGCGGCTTAATTGCTGTCTGCAATTATGATTGCTGCCGGTGAAATTGTAGAAGTCTACCTCCCTACCCTCACATCTGAAGTGCCTCACTTTCGTATCGAAAACTTCTCCCACTGTGAGCGTTCAATATCTGACTATGATTTTACACAACAAAAATTTCGGGGAAAAAATATTATTTAAATTTTTTTTTGGCTTTTATGTTGATTAAAGTATTTAAGATTTTCTTGAGAAGTAAGAAATAAACTTCAGTTTGTGGGTAGAAAACATTTTTTTTTTGGTTTATAAAGTTTTAGAATCAGGTTTCTTTTTTGAAATTAAATCAATTCAATAAAAATATCAGAAAATATCGAGATTTTCTTTGTTATATATACATATATATATCAAGTTTTTCATAGTAATATCTTATGCTTTTTGTACATGATTTTGTTTACATGATTTTTAAATATTTTAAAGAAATATTTGATGAGTTTTAAAATCTTTTTCTTCCTGTGTTTGAGGATTTCTTTGTTTTGGCTGAGGATCAACTCCAAGTTGACGAAAATAGTAACGTGCAGGCAGGCGCTGCCTTTTATTGCCATTTGTTTTTTGGCCCGTTTGCCCGCTTGACGTTGACAAAAAAACGTCATTTGCAAATTGGGCAAAGACAACTTTCTCTAGGCAGCTGCTGCTCCTGCTGCTGCTGCTGCGCCGTCGCATTTAAGAGTCGCAATCGCATTCGCCGAGTGACAGAGCCATTGCATAAAGCCATATAGATAAACCCAAAGGCGAGTCGTCGCCCACATTCATTAACAGCATTCGCATAATTGGCTGAAGCAGATACTTTTTTTTCTGGGTTCATCGAACCACCGCCACCACCAACATCGACTAAAAACTAAAGCCCCGAAAAAAGAAACAATCCCTGGGCGCAGCCTTACATCTCAATTTCCCAGCTCTTTTTTTCATATCTATAATTAAAATCGTTTGAGAACACACGCAAGCCCAGTCGCGTCTCGTCTGATTTATCAGATTTCAAGCAAAATAAGAGAAAAAAGCAATATTTATACACGTTGTGACGCTGAAAGCTTGATTGATGCATTAAGCTTACTGCTTAGCCACCACACAATCGTCGTCGTCGTCGGTACCGATGTTGACGAGCGCCAATTAATGGCTGCTTAAACGGGAAAACTCTGCCCCAGCCGGGCATAGCCTAACGCTTGTCCATGTAAAATTATGGAAAATCTGTGCAAAAGCCAGCGCTAATTGATGCAGGAAGCGCGACGCAGAAAACGAGTTGCTTAGAGCCCCGCCGAACGCCTGTCATGAATTCGCTTCGTTTCGTTTTGGTGCGTCGTCTTAAATGGGTCAGGCGGTGATTACCGCCTCCACTAACGCAATTTCATAACTACACTTTGGGAAAAATACAAAAAATATATAGGGAAAGCCATGCCTGATTACCTTATAAATTTAATAAGGCTATTCCGGTTATCATGGGGCATGCAAAAGATTAATTATGAGTTTCATTTCATATAATTTTTAAAAAACTTCTTACATGAGAAAACTCTCTTTTTAATTAATATTTTTATGGAAAAGGGAATTACAAAAAAATATTGTTATATCGCAAATCTATCGATATTTTATGCTATATTGTACGATAAATCGAAATTTTGTTTGATATTTCTGATCCATTAAAAGAAAAATTTAGGTAATTAAGAAATATAACTATTTTCTGATATTTTTTGATAATATCGATAACGTGCTATTGTTAAATGTGATATTTTTCCATATTTAAAAATTAAACTATTTTTGATAGCTTAAATATTAAAATTTTCCTCATAAAATAAATTCCTAGCTTCTTTCACTTACCACATATTTCAATAAAAATTATTTTATAAAAAACTTTAAAATATTTATTTCCTTATTTAATACAAAACCTTTAACCCACTTTTCATTGCATTTTATTAAAATTAACCCAACTTGTACCCCCTTAAACGACCCCATTTTTCGTACCCGTGTAGGCAAATTAAGCCTAAGGCTAAGCGACAAGCGTCTTAGCAGTCTTAGCGAGTAACGGCAATTTCCAGCCGGCAAAAGGCAAAAAACGCTGCACTATTTGTCATAATAAATGTGCACAAAGGCAGGCGACCGACCTCTCGCCCCTCCTTAAGCCCCCCAAAAGAAAGCTGCGTGGGCAGAGCGCTGTGACACGTTTTGTCATCATTAGGCACAGTTGCCGGCTAATAATTTCATATTAGCCAAAAAATTAGTTGTATATATTTTTTTCGGGGAAAGAAGAGAGGGAGAAGAGGTAAAAATATGTAAAAAGGCGTTAATAACCGCGGTGTAAGGCCATAAGCTGACAGCCCACGCCGCTGCCATAGAAAAAACTAAGCCAAACTAGGTTTAGTTGGGACTCTCGACAAAAAAAAGGGGCGTCTATGGGTGTTGAGGTGATGACATTGATTATAAAATGCAGCATAAGGCATATGGCACATGGCGTGCCCCGTTTATATGGTCATAGAGCCATCCCAGTTGATCAGCGGCGATAAAAACGCCTTGCTCTGATTTCGGAGCGTTAAGAAACGCAGTTAAATCGCTGGCGATTTGGCCGCGATTTGTGGGTGCTTTACTTTGGCAGAAAAGCGTTGGAAAAACACTTAAGTTATGAAGTTTATTTGTATCTAGAGCTTGGCAAATGCAGAGGAAAAATCTGGGTACACAAAAAAAAAATTTAATAAAATTATTAAAAATAGATAAAGTTTAAATTTAGATTTTGTAATTAAAGAAATTCCAAATCCTTTATATTCCCTTGTTATTTCTTTTAAAATCATAGCTACAGTAAATGCTGTGTGACACTCCTTGATTTTTTTTGTTTAAAGTGCAGGGAAAGCTAGCAAACTATTAAACTCATTTAGTAGTAACTTTAATGGCAAAAAGTAAATGTCATAAAAAATATGGAGAAACTCCATTTGCTGGGGATATTGCACGTTCAACAAAGTCATAAAATTGCGATTTTCAAACAGATTCAATGGACATCCAAAAATAGGCTTTATAAATTCTCTTTAAAGTGCAAAAAATAAAGTTTTTAGTAGCATTTTTAACATAAAAATATATACAAAATTCCTTAAGAAAGTGGAAACTATATTTTTCCCCAACTTTTAGCCTGCAGAGTTTAATGTTTAATGGAGCTTAGCCGACCACTGACCGCCGCAAGAACCATAAACGCATATGCCAGCTGAAAGCGCGTGCGTACATGGCTTCCGCCTTGAGCAACAAATAAACAAAATAATAATAATAAAAATACAAAAAAAAAGCAAATATTATCCGGCTATGAAGAAAATTCATGCGAAACAGTTATAAAAAAAAAGACAAAGAGCGAAGGAAAAAGGCGATGAAAAACAGAAAAACTAAAGCTGCGGCCATTGACGTTGCCGTCATCGTTGATGTGTATGTGTAATATTGCGCTTTCCGGTACAGAAACATAAAATTTTATGTACACGACCGCTGACGACGACGACGACTTCGACGACGTCGAGGCTGACAGCGGCAACGACAACTCTAACGACAGCCAAAGCGGCAAAACGGAAAGTCGGGCGTGCAACACTGCGTATGCGTTACATATTACAGCTGACTAGGCGATGGTAGTGTGTCTGTATATGAGTGTGCTTGTGTGTGTATTTGTGACTATGTTTGTTTGCCTTAACACATTTTTCTGTCACGCAAAATAATCATTTGCAAAATCACACCGTGTTGACAGGAGGGAAGTGGGGTTTATTGAAAGACTGCCACTAGGCCGGGTCCCAGGCCTAGTTGAGTAAGTTTACACGGAGAGAAAATGTGGAGTAGGTAAAATAAGTTGTAAAACATTTTAATTTTATAATAGGATATGGAAAAAATATTTTAAAAATTATTTTGCCAAATTAAATTCACTAAATAAACTTGTTTTAATTAATTGTATGCCTATTACAAATTTTTTTAATGAAAATTATAACTTCCTGGGTAATTTTAAATATTTATTTTCTTGCTGTGTATTGTGTGCTTGCATTTTCCTACTGGGGTACACATAGAAATTGCTGGTTATTATCATGTGAAAATGCCAGAAATTGAATAATGTCATTTGACAGACTGAGACAGACAAGTGGGGCATAGCCCAATTATTCTTCCACTTTCGAAAGGGAACGGAAGAGTGTTGTGCTTCCCATAAACCCTATAGTATACTTTTCCCAGAGGCAAAACACTCACCTTGACACGCTCCAAATAATCCTGCAGGGCTCCATATGGATCCTCGCCATCCACATCCAACAGGTCTAGGCTGTGTGCCAAATCCAGATTGTCCAAGGCGGCCAGCTCGGAGTCGGCCTTATCGACAAATTGCAGCTTATGATGAGGATGAGGATAATGATGAAGATGATGATGAGGATGAGGATGCCCCTGAACGGGC
This sequence comes from Drosophila ogumai, assembly GCA_018904815.1. Lineage (NCBI taxonomy): Eukaryota > Metazoa > Arthropoda > Insecta > Diptera > Drosophilidae > Drosophila > Drosophila ogumai. The sequence goes on from JAEIIJ010006453.1 coordinate 25,172, forward strand.
GCCGTCTGTCCCAAGAATTTCTTATCAGCTGTCATGGTGTTGGCTGCATTTGCTCCCGTGGATGCAAGCGATGTTGCTCCTGTTGCTGCTGCCGCTGCAGTTGCAATGCTTCCGTATTGGCGAGTTCGCGGCATCGTTGCACAACCGGTGCTAAAAACGCTCGGAGCGGCGGCTGGAGTAGTGGTAGTCGGCCGGCCATCAACGTCTCCGCTGGCCGCCGCATCACTTAATCCCGATTTGTAGCGCGTCGCGTCAGTGGCGATTGCTGACGTGCCGCATGTTGCTGGTGCCGCGGATGTTGCAGCAGCAACAACTCCGCCTGTTGCTGGCGGCACAGTCGCCTTGCCGTTGATAAGCGTTTGATGTTGCTGCTGTGCGTTGCTGCTGCTGCTGCAGTTGCTGTTGCTGCCACTGCTAATTGCACTCTTCACATCGCCTGTCATGTTGTTTTGATTTGTATTGCCATTGCACTGCATTTTAGTTAACTTCTTGACTTTGTCATGAGGCCGCGCCGACTGCTGTGGCTCTGTAAGAGTAGGGGAAATAAAAAATAAATTAGTTTTGTAATGTAAATAAATTTCAAAAAAAGAAAGAAAAAATATTTAAGGTATAGTATAGTATATAATATAGTAGTATAAAGAAATCATTTAAAAGCCATGCGACATCTTATTTTCTTTCACAAAATTACAAAATTAATAAAAAACCGCTTTTAAACCATATTTTTCCCAAGTTTTCAGTGCAAGCTTATCTTATTTTATGATAAATCAATAAAATATATTTTTTTTACATTACATTTCCCCCCCTGAAAAAAGTGTGACTAATCTGAACATTTTTTACAACTTGCGGCGCACCCCAAAACAATTTCCCAATAAAGTTTTTCAAGAAAAGCAAATAACAGGCCAAGCCAATTGACTGCTTGAGTCCAAATGCGCGAAAATTTCGGCGCTAATCGCTTTAAATTGTCCACCAAATGTGTGCCATTTAAATTGTCATAAATTTTGCAATGTGCCATGTGTGTGAGTGTGCTTGTGGACTTAACTCCTTTTTTTTTTATTTGCGAACTCATATGGCCTGCGCGAGCGAATGTTTTAATTAATTTCGCAGTGGCGCGCCAAAAATTGCCAGCAATTATTTACATATTCGAATTTATTGCTCACACCACACTTGGCCATTCCCCGAATGTTTCCACATTATTTATCTTCAGTTTGGGTTCTATTATGGAGTTGGGGAGCCGAGCCTATAAACTTATTTTCCTGCTTAAGTTGAAAATGTGTCACTTGGTTAAAGAGATTGAAATCGCCTTGAGAGTTGGGTATGGGAAAATCTTATGCAGATTTTATTTATTTATATTATACTTGAAATGTCATATCATATAATTTACTATTAAAAATTTAATTTAATTTAAACACAATAGATTTCCCAGATTTAATTATTCCATTATTGAATTGAATGCCTTATGGGTCTCATTCAAGCAATATATATCTCCCACAAAGCATCTTAATTTCCCCATTTCCTCTTCTCCGCCACATTATCATAAGCCAAGCGATCAATTCTCAAGCTTTAACCCACATGAATGTCAATAAATTCCCAGCAAATCGAATTGAAATTCGCATAGGGGCTAAGGTTATATGAACTTTGTCAAACGGAAGAACTCCGACGCCTCCAAACCGGCCGGCATATGTGTCTATATCTCTATTTATCCACAATCGTATTTCTTTTATTTAATTTTTTTCTTTTTTTGTTGGCTGGCTGAGTAAGTGAAACGGTTTAAGAGTGACTCTTGTGGTGGTTGCCCGTTGATTTTATAGGTTTGATTTTATTTTTGTTTTTATTGCGCATGCGTGCGTTCGATTGAGTTTTTTGATTAAAATGTCGCCGCCACCGTCGCGACTTGGCGACAGCCAATACCGAAAAAACAACAGCAAGGGGTCTCTCGACTGAGTCTTAACAGTACACTGTAATATATATAAACTATATTTAATGAGTTATTTATTGGATTATTTAATTTTATAACTTTGAAGCTGATATTTAGTTGTTTGAAAATATTTGAAAATATTTTTAAATAACTCAAAATAACAAAAAATTATTTTAAGCCCATAAAATCTTTGAACTTATATTTATAACAATTTTAAGAGGTCTCAAAAATCAATGTAAATAATTAAAAATTTATTTTTCTGGAAGAAAAAATATTTAAAAAATTACTTTCACCATTATCTTTGAATCTACGACGTCTTCTACTTTAAAAATATTATTCTATGCCTTCAAATGAACTCAAAAATATTGTTTTATTTATAATTTTCCATTTTTTCCCAGTGCACTTCGCTTCTGCTGGTCAGAGCTTGGCATTTAAAAATTCTGAATCGCATGCGTTACACAACGACCCGTGGCGAGCTCGTAAATCAGCTCTGCAAACGAGAGTCAGTCAGACAGCGACCGAATATCGAACAGTCGGACAGTCAGACAGACAGAGAGACAGTTGGCAACATTTTATGGGGGTCTCTCTGCCAATTGATCGTTTTGGGCCGATTGGCAGGCCGCCAGGCCAGCCAGAGTCAGGCCTAAAAAATAATATAAAAAATAAGTAAATATAAGAAAATGCCAGGCCCACACTCGGCTGCACTTTTCTTCTTCTTTTGCCTTAACTGCATTTCAATTGTGCAATGCTAACGGTACTCTTGGCCATAGGGACGCGATATTTTATTTACCGCCGTGTGGGAGACGCGTCGAAAGTTCATGGGAGGTCTTCCCCCAATTTCGATTGCTATTTTCCAGTCACTAGAAAAAGTTTTTTTTTTTGGGGACATATGTGAGTGCGGTTTTCTTTTCTTTTTTTTACAGGGAGAGAAAAAATAGTATAGTTTTTCTGGAAAACTTAAAAATATTACCCTTTGTTTCTGATCACCAAATTATTTTGAAAAATTTTACCTTAAATCTCGCAAAACTGTTTTCTACTTTAATTATTGAATTCTAAAATATTCTCTTCCAAATGTTAAAATCGTTACTTAATTTATAAAAATGTTAAATGCAATCTAACCAGTTGATGACCACATTTGATGACATATGCTCTCGGTTTAAATGCCAACGGAATGTTGCAATTTACTATCCACTTTACTATATAGTAATTCTTATTTTAGCTTTTATTTGACTGCCCAATTAGCGGGTTAAAAAGGGGATATGTACATAGACTGACCAGAAATAAAATTCGTGGGTATTGTTTTCTTTGATGATTGGTCATAAATTCCTCTTCTGTTTTTTTTTTCGTTAAACCGTACTCATTCTCGTGGGTTTTCTATGGGCGAACAAAGTGCGCGAAAACAAAACATTTGTACGCATTTAGCTTATTTGCTTATTTACTTGAACTCGAAATAAAATTGTTTGCTGGGTGTGTCCGCTAAATGGCCACCGTCCGTCCGTTCATTCATTGTGATGGGCGTGTGTGTGCCTTGCTGATTGATTCGCTGGCTGAGGTCACTGCAACGTGATTAATTGCCAATTGCCGGTTTGCTCGGGGGAGGTGTCACTGTGCCTAATTGAAGACAATGCACAAAAGTACATGCTGGGAAGTGTGTTCCTCCGTCTGGTCAATATTTGCCTGCAGCTTGCAGTTATCTCCTCCCCGCCTGGAGACCTACCTCAATGCATTTCATCTCGAGATCATGGAGACTGTGGCTGGCTGGCGACTGGCGCGGAATGAGTAAATAAATAAATAAAATGAAATAAGCACAAGTGAGCTCACCTCACCGCTCACAGCTCGCCAGAAGCTGTCAGCCGGGGCAAAAATGGACACTTGGACACGCGATTAGCGGGCGATGAGCAAGAGACCCAGGGAACCCATGGTGAACCAGCCCATGGAGCTCTGGAGAATCCCTCCGCTGAGCTGACGTGTGTCGGTTCGGGACAACGTCTTCGTCTTCGTCATGCCGATCAGCGCAGATCAGAGGCGCCCTAAGACGCCGCCCAACTTAAGTCTGCTCTCTAGAAGCTACACTTTTCAAAGGGTTTCAGGCTCTAGACTTTAAGTTTGTCATCTTAATTAATATATAAAATCTTTAAAATAGAATTTTCTCTTTTGTTTCAGGAATTTTTAAAGGAATATTTAGCCGGAATTACAATGGGTAAGTTTTAAATAAATTTATAATATTTTTTCTAAGCTCTTTAAAGAATCTCTTGAGAAAGGGTACTTAGATAACTCATTTCCTTGGCTTATTTTCTTACCAAGTTAGCCAGCTAAGGGCAGGGCTTTGAAGTTGGCAGCCTCTGGGGCTTGTCTCTGGGAATGACTGCGGCTCTGGCGGCTTTCAAGCCTCATTTGCCTATCAAAATGATATAATACGCACTCATGACGTCGATTGCCGCGTGTGTTGTACGTGTTTCCTGTTGCGCCTTTGTTGCCGTTTTTTTTTGCTTTATTTTTAACTTAACTTTACTTTATTTTTTTTGTGCAAAACTGCAGGGGATATTGGGCGTGGTTCGAGTCAAATGGAGTGCACTTTACAACTGGTGACAAAAAGCTGACCGGGGAGTGTTTTTCTTTTCAGACTTTAGGCCGTGCCAGTGCGTTTTTTTTTTTCTCTGAGCTGCACCCAACTTAACGACTTTCCCAATTGCCAGAGCTATGCAGACGCTTTAATAATAAAATTTTTACTTTATTATTAAGCACAAAAAGAAGTAAAGCCGGGCCGCTTAAGTGGCTTTTTATTAAGCGTTTGCGGCATTTAATTGATTTGTAATAGATTCGACTCTCAAGCCAAAAGGTGTGCCTATATTTGTGAGTGTGCCATGTTAACGGAAACCAAAGGCTCCATGTCATGCATAATTCATTGCAGTCGGTGAAAAATAAAGTAAAATGTCTATAGAAAAAGTCACAGAGTTATGCACACACGCCCTTACCAGTTGGCTGCATTTTCTATAAATTTCCTGTTTATGTCAATAATTTATTTATTATTTTGTGGTTGTGTATAAGTATTTTAATTATGCCTCAAATTGCCTTTAATTGATTTCAGTGAATTTATAAGTAATTGTCATTGGGCAAAGCAAAAATGATTCACATGCTTGAGATTTATTCTCTGTAAAAATGTAATTTAATTTTGTGTGGCATTTATGTCTTATCGGTGGCATCGGCTAAACACTGGGTATTTTTCACAATATTCCACGATATAATAACAGGAAATGACGAGGATCTGAGCTGGCAACGACCTTCATGGGGGATTGGAGAATGAGCCGCTCGGACTACTCTCAGAATCAACGTGGTTTTGATTAATTAATTTACTTACTTGTTTTATGTTTCTCTATATTATATTTAAGAGTCTTAATGACTTGATTATAAAGAAATACTTTCATAAGGAAATTTTTATGATAAAGTATTATTGCAGTAGTACTTTACTTAAGCCTGGAAGCATTCGGAAATGGCATAATCCCACCATGTCGCACTTCCTTTCATATTATTTCCCCCCCAACAACAGAACCCTTGCTCTCATCAATTAATAACAATAACTGCGGCTATTAACTAGCCGCGATGAGTGTGTGACTCTGAGCCTAGCCCAAGTCCCAATAGTTCCCACAAAGCCAAAGCCAAAGCTGATTAAGTAAACTTACCATTTCCTGCCGCAAAGGCGGCGATGCGCTCCCTAACCGAGCGTCTGGGCTCGTCATGAGCTGCAATGTTGCTGCTGCTGGTGTCGCCGTTGCTGTTGCAGCTGTTCGGCAGCAACACATGTGTTGCCGTTGAGTCATGGCTAGGACTTCGCTTCACCATTGTCGTTTTGATCACAGTCTTAAGGCGGCTGGGCGTGGTGGGACGCGCTGCAATGCGGGGCTTAGTTGCAACTTCAGATGTTGCTGTGGCTGTGGCTGTTGCTGCTGCTGCTGTCAATGTTGCTTTATCGCTGCACAACACTTCTGTGGCAGCACCCACAAACTCTTCTGTTGTTGCTGTTGCCGTTGTTGCTGGCAGCCCACACTCGCCAGTTGCCGTTGCTGTTTCGGTCTCGGTTGCTGTCGTAATTGTCATTTTATTCTGCGACGAGTTGGGTGAATCAATTTTCGAGTTGCTATTGCTATTCGTTTGGGGCTCGACGACGACGGTGTCGGGTAATTTACAATAATTACAGCGCAGTTGCTGGTTGTCTAGTGTATTTTCCTTATTGCTATGTTGCTCTTGCTGTTGTTGCTGTTGCTGTTGGTGTTGCTGCTGTTGCAAGCTAAGTCTTTGGGTTGGTTGTCGTTGCTGCTGCTGCTGCTGCTGCTTCGGCTGCTGTTCATTGCCACTTAGCGGGCTCTTTGTGACAGCGCAATTTTTAGTTGCTGCTGCTGCTAGTTGAATGTTGCTGCTGCTGCTGCTGCTATTGCTGCTGCCTTTGTTGTCCTGCCGCCATTGTTCGTTCAGATTTCGTTGATTCATTAATATCAGCGCCACATTTCCGTCGTCTTTGGCGATATCATTGGCCTCATCATCCACATCTCCAGTTGTATCGGTATCTGAGGCTGTCGCTTTATCTTGGCTAAGATCGTGGCTAAAATCACTGCAGCAATCTCGACGCCGCCGTGGCACATCATCAATATAAGTGAACTCGCTATCATCGACGAATATATTTCTGGCATGCAGCGTATTAACCTTCTTTGGCTGCTTGAGGTTGTAACGCCTTCGCTGTGGGCAGCAGCACAATTTCACCAGCGATCTGTGCAGAGCTGGCGGCGATGTTGGCGACAATGTCGGCCGATGTGGCGTCGCCGGCGTGGCAATGTCAGCCCATTTCTCGATCAATGCCAGCTCGCGAGCATTGGACATTGTTGTATAGCCATGCAGGGTGATTCTGGAAACATATAGAATGGGGGGAAAAAATAAGTTAAATGAAGCAATAAGATTTACGATTTTATAAACTGAAAAAGTAGCCTTATAAAGTCAAAAGAAGCTTTGAAAGGTTACCATTAATTTAGACAATATTTTTGATATAAACATATCATGTCAAAAATCCTATAAAATCTTCAAAAATTAATTAAATATTACTTCTGAAGTCACTAATATTTTCTTCAGTATTTTCACTTCTTTAAAAGTATTTAAATTTCATTTTAAATCTTTTCCAATTTTTAAAACAAAGTATATTTTCATAGCATTGACTTTGTAACAAAAGATATATTTTAATTCCGCGATGCACCTGCCTTTTTTATTCCATTTTAAACAATAAGCTTTGTGGCCATTGTGCAGGTGAATATCGAAAAGGAAACCATAAATTAATTACACTCGAAAACCGAAATCAATTAACCACATTTCTCAACGCGTCTCAGCTTTTCACCGAAAACGTTTCCTCATTCCTGTGCCTCTGCGGTATGGAATGGAATGAATGGCCAAAGACTGGACTGGACTGGAGCTCCTCCGTTGAAAGCCAATTCGCTGCGCACATCACAATCACAGCCCGACACTGGCCAGCGACGCCATCTGTGCGTCATAGCCACATCCACAAGCACAGCCACAGCCACATCCAAGTCCGGCCAAAGCCGGAGCCACAACGTGTTTTAATTGCCAGCCGCTTTTTGCGCAACACTTTCCACGGGCACCGGGCACACCGCCACACCACTTCTAAGTGACCGCCAAAATGTTGAGCTGCTGTTTGCAGCTTTTCTGTTTCTTTTTTTTTTTTGTTTTCTTTATTTTTTTCTTAGCCTTTTTGCCGGCAGAAAGCCGGCTGTCGATGCATGATTAACTGCCCGTGCGGAGCTGCAAACTGCATTTAATTGCATTCGCTGCATTCGCGATATTTTGGCCGCAGGGCACTCGACAGCAGGTAGCCGAAATCTCGCAGATCTCTCACAGATTTGGGATTTCAGATTCCAGATCCCCGAGTAGCTCCCAAAAAATACCGTTGTTAGCCGACCGCCCACCATAGCTCTCAAGCTAGTCACTGGCTGATTAATTTGTTGTGGCGGAAAATTGCACAGTGAAAAATATGGTATGGGGTTTAAGTTATTTAAAAGTGGAAACTTTAAGCTGATGAAATATTTATTTTAGATTCAAAATCATAAAAAATATTGTGATATATAAAAAATATAGTAATATATTAATTAGCTACTTGTGAAAACTGCCTTTAGGTAAAGGGAAAAAAGGTAATACTAAAATATAATTCCATCTTTTAAATGCTGAAGATTTTAATTAATAATTTTTAATTTTTTTTCCCCCAAATTAGTATATTTTTCTCACCGTGTCGACAGCGGAAAATGAATTTGCATATGGGCTGGTTGCGAACTCGACTAACTGCTACCTTATTGGCCAGCGGGGTTGACCTTTTGCCGTGGCCCCGGCTAAAAGCTTTTCGCCGTCAAAGTTTTTGCCTTGGAAATTCCTTTCACCACACTTTTTTTTTTTCTTGCCACGGAAAAGCATCTCTCGGACTGCCGCCTTTCCGGACACTTTGACTGGAGGTAGGCGTGGCCGCTGTCAAACGTTTGACAAATTAATTTCAATTGTTTAATGCACACACACGGGGCTTGGGCTTATCTTCCACTTAATCTATTGGTGTTGCGGCAGAGTGAAAATAAATTAACAATAAATAATTTTAATTATTTCATGAAGATGTCAAATTACACACGCCCACGCAAAAGGCCAGGCCAGGCTCAGACCAAACTCTGTGGGGATTTATCTATTATTATTATTTTTTTATTTATTTATTTATTTTTTTTTTGGCTTCCCCCACTCGACTCAAAGAGCCTGGGCCCGCCGGGTCGCGTTCGGCGATCTTTGCCACTTACGGACGGCGGTGTGGCAGCAGCTTGTGGCACAGCTGCGCGCTCTCCGTATTTATGATTATTTTCCATTTTATTTTATTTATTAAATTTGTGTGTTTGCCCGCCGCCGGCACTTTTCGGGCAGCTATAATAGGATTTGTTTGGAGGATAGGAGCTGTCCGAGTCGCTGACGTCGGACGTCACACAATTAAGCCCCCCAAAAGTGGACCCGAACCCCGAGCCCCTAGTTAAATTTCTCTCACCAGAGCCCAGCTAGCAAGCCCTATCACATTTCATCCGTGGAAATTACAAGAGAAGCTGCCAGCAGCTGGGCTACCAAACAATTTGTCAAATGGGTTTTTTGGGCCATAAAATCCATGTGGGATGTGCGTTCATTGAGAGCGGTTTAAGGGTTATGAAGATCAGGTGTAAATAGAGGGTATTTTAAGTAGATAATATATTTTTATATTATATATATTAAATAGTTTATAATTAAACCATTGGCCTAAAGCTTGAAATTATATATTTACTTGAGAAACCAAAAAGTTATCAAATAAATAAAGACTTGCTTGTTGTAGAGAGTCTACCCTGTACTCTTTATCTTCAGGAGAAGCTATAAAACTAGGGAAATACCTTTATGACAATTGGATTAGTTGAGATAGCCCCGTGATCTGTGCTCTTTTTTTGGGTGCGTCGTCCCCCTTATCGGAACGCTAATATACCCCTTCTTCTGCGGTAATCTCGGCCTATAAAAAACGATCGTAAACCGACGAAAGACATCGGAAGACATAAATTACAAAATATGCCACAGCAGCGCCTTGTATTTTCCCATCTGCGTAATAAATTCGAATGCGGTATGGATATATGCTTTATTTGTGTTTTTGTGATTTATGGGCATGCTCATGCCTTGCTCTTTGGCGAACAAAATTAATATTGAAAAGCTACTAAATCCAGACTTATGCATAAATTAAATGTTAAGTAGGAAGGCTGGGTCCCGGCCCCAGCCCCGGACTATTTTTGTGCAACAAAGGAAAACAAGCCAACGAAAATCGAAAACAAAACAGCGAACAGCTTCTTAGCTTCTCAGCTTCTGGGGGCGATTTTCTCGCATGTTTAACCGGTGATTTATGGCATCGAGTGAGCCAGTGAATAAACACAACATTTTTGCACATTTGCAATGCATTTCAATGCATTTGACATCGTAAATAACTCGACTCCCATTTTTTTATATATAGAAATTTATATATAAAAATAAAACCATATGCGCATGCGTGGCACGTTCGATGGGGCTTTATTTATGAAGTCTAGACTCTCGATTTGTCGTACTTATAATTAGCATATAGCATACAGTCTCATATCAGGCTATATATAGTGGCTAAGTAACGGTGTAGCCAGGGTTCTATGAACTATCAGAGCCCGCCGGCAACTGTCGTCTTAGCTAATTGAGGCTGACCGCCTCTTAATGTCAGCCAGTCCGTCACTTTAGCAGCAATCGGGCAATCGATCAATCAGCCGACCAATCACTCGACCAATCAATAAGTCAATCATATGCACGGCCAATCGGCAGAGTGCATACAAATTGCTGCAATTGTCTATGCCATGGGTTTTCATAAGTGCATTACCCATCTCGCTGGCAGTTTGGAGTGGGAAAGTTTCGCTTTTCGTCGCCGGAAAATAACATATTCGATGGATTTAAATACGCATTCGTTTTGATGCCCAGAGATCTTGGGAGGAAAGTTTTTTTGGGGCCCAGGGCCAGGCAATCAAGGCGACATTAGCGCTCGGCCGATGGCTTTTCCAGCTGGAGATAGAGAGGTGCAGTGAGGGAAATTTTAAGTAAACAGTTTTCAGTTTAAAGAAAATTTTCAATAATTTTCTTTATATTTCATTAAATTGAATAATTATATAATTTTAAGCTCGATCTTCAAGGAAATCTTAGAAATGCGGTGCCCAAAGGTGGCACCTTGGGGCCTTTCTTGGCTTTACTTGAATTTTTTTTTGAAAAAGTATTCTCTCTTATCAAAATTTTTATTATATAATATTGTATATTATTATATTATTTTTTTATTTTATTTTCTTTTTAAATTTAAAAAGGAGTCAATTAAGCTTTTTCTTATTGTTCTCTGTGCATAGGAAGCTGTAACTAAGGCTCTTGCCAGCCGGTCAGCCCGATTGCCTCGTACGCTGTCTATTAATGTTGCCCATTAACCTTTTAACCCTCGATTGCCAGTCTTTATTTTTTGGTTTTCGGCTGCAATGCGTGGTAATGACTCTCTTTCTCCGCTTTGTCTCTCGAGCTCGCTCTCTTCACGCAAAAATGCGCAGAAGCCAAAAGTTTTTTCCGTTTCCCAGTTGGCCATTTATTATTGGTAGTGGAGTCGAATTTGTTGCCAATTTGTTGCGCCGCAAAAGTTTGTCGTTCGCCGTCGTTTTTTTCGGGTAGCAGTCTTCCAATTAATTTCCGCATTTCCCAGAGACAAACTGGCAATTAATTTTGCCGTTTGCATTTCTTCAACCTTGTTGGCCTGACCTTTTGGCTCAAGTGATTCACGCCAACGCCACACACGTCACAGCTTTTTGGTCTCAGTTTCGCAGCATCCTAACAAACGTGGTCCTTTTTTTGGCTTCGGCTTTGGCCTGACTGTATTTTCTTTATGGCTTCGTTTTTTTCGTGGCTCTCTAAGTCGGCAATTAATCAAAGCGCCTTTGGCCACGACGGACAAATACAAATCCTTTTGTATGCACTCGCATTCGGTCTTATATGGCTAACGACTGACAACGCAAATGGCTTAAATGACAGCGGGCCGTGGTCGCGTCATGAGTCAGCCGATGGGCAACGGTAACGTAACGTTAACGTGGCCAATGCGTTCGCATCTTGGCCGTTTTTGGGCGGCTTCACTGGATGATCCCACAACAACGAGGACACCCCACTTGGCCAACTCGACTGGCCTGACTGACAGACTTTGCTGACAGGCAATGCCAAAGGCCAGAATCCACACAGGACGGGATAGGACAGGCGGGAGTGAAGGCTTTTTATTGAAATTAACTTTGTTGCCCATTTGTATATCCCGCTGAGCGCATAATAAGTTTGTCAAAAATTAAACAAATAAGATGGGGGCAATGTTAGGGAAAAAAAGTTAGAGAGAATAACAAGAGAGTTTCCTAAATAGTTTGGATTAAATTTAATTAAATTAATAAGTAAGGTATTCTAAGACCCCTCTCTAAAAGTAAATAAAAACCTAAGCCTATTTACATAACTTTAACATTGAATTACAAATCAAACGATTAACCTCTCTACATATTCCATTATTTTTTATTTGCTGTAATAAAAAACAAATCGAACTATGAACGGCAGTTACACGTTTTGCAATTTGCCCGGCAGCATTTTGGTTTCTCAAATTCAGTTCCAGTTTTTATTTTTCAGGGACAAGGACAAGGACGCCTTGTGCAAATACACTCGACTTGGCAAAATGTTTGCTCTAGCAATAATTGGCGGCATTATTGACGCTTTCCGATAGCCACTCAATGCCCGGCGATTACCGGCGTAGTTTATATGGATCGCCTTGCCTCGCCTCACCTGTTTTCGATTGAACTTCAAATTGGAAAAAATTCACAAAACTCAATTGTTAGCTGGCCCCTATGATGCGTGGTCGGGGTCTTTTTTGGCAAAGGCCAAGTTAATGAAAATATCATTACAGTTTAGCCCAGAGCGTAACAATAAACAGACTGACTGGCGAGCAAAGAGCGGGGCTTGGCTCTCGGTTCGGTTCGTTTTTGTTCGTTTCGCTTGGTTTATTGACACATGAAATATGATCGCTTCTTGTTAGGGAGTGTGTGTAGTATCTCTGAGATTTTTTTTTTTTCTTAATTTTTTTGTATTTTTTGTTTCATTTTTTCTTCTTACTCGGAGGTGCGTGCCAAGCGGACATTATTCAAGCAGCGCTCAGCGAGTCAAGAAAGCTTTGCGCGTGCGCGTCAAAAGTGTCCAAGTCCCCGGAGCTGGATACCCTTCTCTCCGCTCCTGAACTGGTGTCAAGATTAAGCGCAAAAGTGCGCAATCTTTGTGCAGAGAGAAAAAAAAGATATACAGTAGAATCCGGCTATAACGACTCCGCTTATAGCGTCCGTCCGGTTATTACGA